>CAJNOQ010000644.1:9712-44378 GCA_905250885.1 Didymodactylos carnosus | reverse complement strand
GCTTACTTTCGTGTCCACGATAATATATTGTTTACTTTCTTTAAAATATGCTAATATAATGCTAAGCGCTCGAAATGCAATCGGATCTAAGATGATAAAGTAAAGGTTTGTATGTTTCATTACAATCTATCGATGATGATGTACATACTACTATCAGTTACTGATATATTTTCTTCCAGTTTGACAGTATAAAAGGTGGTCGTTATTACCATTTGATCGCAATCATCGCTTCTCCTCAATTTGCGCCGATATACACATTTTCATGAATAACTATTTAATGGACTGTGGATTCTTGTTCTCTGAAGAACAAAAATATGATTTATGTTCTTCAGAAAGCTGGAAAACAAAAATTACATTCTCCGAAGAACACGAATTCGTTTTTTGTTCTTTATAAAAATGAAGAACTAATTTTTTGAAGAACAAAAACGTGAAATCAGGCTGAAGAACATATATTCTGTTCTTCAGTTTTCAAAGAACACATTCGTGTTCTTCACCATGTTCTCCAAAGAACGGAAGAACACAGATTTCTAACAGTGTAATGGACAGAGAAGGTGTAAGAAGGCTAAGTACTACTTACCCTCCTTACATCTTCTGGTTTGACTAAAAAATGCCACCGAATTCCTTTCAAATTCACAGAAAATAACGACGATTTTCTGTAAATTAATTTTATTTTAGAGAAAATCAAATACTATTTCTAAAAAATCAGTTTGACTTTCTGTAAAATTAGTCGATTCTTCAATTTTAAAGAAAATCAGAAAACGTTTTCCTGTTACTTGAAGTACCAAGACTTTTTTTTTTCGAACTATTTTGAAAAGCAAAATTCTTGGAAATCGACTCGATTGTTAACAAAGTAGAAAATAAGCATTTTCAATATTCTTATAAAATCGTTTATGATTTCACAAAAGCTCTAAAATCATTTCTGATTCTCCAAGTCGATTTTTTATAAATTAGAAAATAAATCGAGCTAATACAGCGGACTGTGTTAATAGAAAACGAAACATAGCCTGGCAGCTGCCTTCATGAATTAAATACTTCGCCGCATAAACCTAAGAGAACTTGTACATAGTTTTCTGCTTTGATAACTTCTGGATAAAAAAAAATATGTAAATGGCATGTTTAAAAAGGTTGTGTTTGTTCTTCCAAAACAGAGTAGTCACATGACTGCAACAGCCAATCGTTCTTGATACGTTCAGATGCGTCGATTGTAAACGAAACTATCAGTACCAACAAAAGCGTTCTTTTTTTCCACTGCAACCGCTTAAAATGGTCGAAATCATGGAATATGATGATTTCTGGCCACATTCAACAAATAAAATGAGATGAGCCGATTAGAACTACAGACCTATATCGATGTTAGTTGCTCTGAGTAAGATTTTCGAAATATTATACTTTTTTACTTAATAATCTTTTTTCAAGAAACCAGTCGACTTTAGACCCAATACACATTGCAAAAAAAAGATGCCCTTTGGTGAGGTTTAGGGTACATGGAAGTGTCCTGCTTTTTGTCGTCACATTGATTGTGGCGCACTTAAAGCACTTTCATGTGCCCTAAACCTCACCAAAGGGTACTTTTTTACGGGCTTTTGCTAAACTGATTCTGCTCTTACTTAGAAAATCAGATTCAAAGTCAAAATTCGCGGAAAATTTTCATTAGAACCTCCTATCACCTCCGGCGTTCCTCAAGGGTCGGCCTTAGTATTTGTTCTGTCTCTAATCTTTATTAATGATCTGCCACAACAGTCATCTCTAGATATCATCCATAGTCGTTTTGCGGATGACCTGTTTTTTGTTTACTCTATTGAATGAAACAAGATTCTTTAGTAACAAAAGTCGTGATTCAAAGTGGAATAGATACGATAACTGTATGTCACTAAACACCCAGGATGGTGAAATGGTGTAATTAATGGGTAATCAAATGCCTTTTAATACATCATTAGTAGACAAGTAAGCAGTATTTTTTGGTATTCGATCCTATTATTTAGCGATTTTTTGCTATTATTGCTGGAAATGTTTTAATGCTTTAAAATGGCATTTATTTAAGCGGCAAAAAACGGTCTAAAAACAGCTATTTAATGTAATGGTTTTAAGACTATTTGCACATTAATTGTCACTTTTATCGACGCCTTCTAGATACGGCTTCTTTTCCATCGATACCGCCCAAAATACTATTTACCAAATATCTTCCATTTAATATCTTCCGACGCCTGAGGTACTTTCATCTGCACAGACCCCAGACTGCTTTGCTCCTCGAGACAAGTTTGGCGGACAATGAAGAATAGAAACTATCTATTTAGTCTGTGATTCTAAAGAGGAAACCTATGAAAAGGACACCTCCCATTTTCCATAATTTATACCTCAGTCAATACAGCATATCGAGCTAGTAAAAATCCTAAAACGATTCATCCCCATGGATTTTTGTTCAAAAGTTACTTTTTCGTTTTCAAGCCCTCGGAGCTCGAAAACAGAAAAAATTCAATAACTCAGCCAAAACACGGCACGAAAGATCGACATTTTTTTTCTAATAGTGCTAGACGTCTATTATAATCATAGAAAGTTTCAGCTGAGTTATAGAGAGTTCAACAAAGTTTTGGCCCAGTTATTGAATTTTTACTGTTTGCGAGCTCCGGGCCTTGAAAACGAAAAAATGCTATAACTTTTGAACAAACAACCACGTGGATGAACGGTTTTAGGATTTTTACTAGCTCGATATCCTTTATTGATTGAGGTATAAATCATGGAAAAAATAGAGCGTTGTTGCGGTCTAAAGAGCGGCTTGCTTTTTAGAGAAATTTCATTTATTCTATCAAATCTCTTTTTTTCTTTAACAAAACAATCATAGCGTTTATCCGTTGAACGACTGTCAAAAACTATGAGTTTCACCAAAAAGCTCGAAAGTTTTTTTGAAACACAACTTTACACAACATCGTGTCTTACAGTTTCACTCGCTTCTTCCAACAAAAATACGATAGTCAATACGCGATTGACCTCAAAGGAATGGTCAATGGTAGACAAGCGTGAGAAGAGATCGAAGACAGAGTCAGTTATGTCGATTCTAGAGTAATCGTTGTTTACGCAAAGTAAAATATCTTCTTCAAAATTATTTCAAAGCGTCAGTGTAGTAGATGTAAGTTGAGTGATTCTAATGTTCGAATAGCCAATAAACGTTCACCATAGACAACAGCTGTCTTCGCGCGTCCATATTTGTATTCGTCTTGTCTAGTTAGTTTCGATTTCAATTTCCCATCGTTTGTCACTTGTTCAAAACTATTCCAAAATCTCCAGCAACTAGTCACTAACCATTCACAATTGGGTAACGAACACAACTTACAGTCAGCTGAATCAATGGCTATTTTCCAGTGTATCATCAATGTTTGACTATTTCTTACTTCAAATCGATTTCCTCTGTGCCCACAAATTAATATACCTAATCTGTCATCATTCTGATAACACAAATCACCAATCGTCTCTTTATGAAGTCCAATATGATGCGTTTTCCATCTTTTACTTAACGCGAACGTGTTCAAGTTATACAGTTCAACACTGGAACCATATGCAAGAAACAGCGTGTCATGAGAACATGTGCAACAGTTAAAATAACGATAACGTTTATACGGTCGAATTGAGACGATCTCTCGTACTGTGATGGTTAAGGAGTCAAGTGTAAACACTTTTTCGGATGTTAGAAGGATAAAGAAACCGAGTAGTTGAGAATAACACATGTCCGTCACCTGACCGTTCGTCCATAGTACTTCAAGTGAACGGAGTTTTTCGTCGAAAAGGCACAGCGTACTTGGAGTCAAATCAACTAACAAATTTAAACCATCGGTAGCCAAACAACAATAGTTGTATGCAGCACCTATCGGGTAGAGTTTCGTTGGTTCCTCTAACGTTTGAAGACTAAATGAATTAATGGCCGATTTAGCATAATCTTCTAGACGTTTTTCAACAACTTCCAGTATACGAGTCAATTGTTCCAATCGTTGTGCAGTGACGTACGCATGAAGTGTGATATCGTCGAGGGCATCTCGAATCCTTGCTAGTTGACGACGATAATTAGTTTTAAACTTCTCACTTGTTTCGCGTTCATTGGTCAATTGAATTATTTTTGAAGTTAACTCGTGTATATGCTCTTTAATAGCTAACACCTCTTCTGTTATCTTCTTGTTGTGCTGATCATAGTGTTCAGCGCAGAAATGGATGCTACAATGATAACAACGAGATAACGATTTATTATCGCATAAATTAATATGGCACTGGTTTGGAGATAGAGACATTGACGAATTTTGACGTATAACACCTATCTAAAATAAAAGTTCAATGATGTCACTTCGAATTCAGTTTTCTACGAATATTTATATATTCGTTATCAGAGCTGGGCAGCTCCGACCCCTCCGAGCTCCGGCTCCAAGTTTTTCTGTCCGACGCCGGCTTCTCTCCTAGAGTCTTTACAGGAAATTCTTCAGTTTCAATCCTTACAGGTATGAATGAAAGCAGAGCTGTTAGAATAATGATCCCAGTCGATCGGTACGAGATGCTGCTGTTCTTGCCTGATTATATTTTAAGAATGAATCGAGAATTATCTGTTGAGCTTTTTTAAGAAACTAGAGTTGGTATAAATTCATTATTATTATCTAATTTATTGTCAAAAGATGAAAAACGAATATCAAGAACCAAACACTCAGTTTCACAACATGATACTATATCCAAAGAAGAAAACAGAAAACGACTTGAAGAAATAAACTTTATGACAGATAAAACACAATATGGTTATGGTAAAGATTAATTTGTTTATTTTAAAAAATCGACATCGAACAAACCGAACATTGTCAAATTCAAGAAATTTTCACAGATTTGGGTTTGAGGATGGTTGCAAGAGAAAGTGAAGAGTAAGAAAAACCATACCAGTATACCTACTACTTATGTAACTAGGCATACGCCGGTTATTTCGGTTAATCGCTAAAAACCGACGGGCAACAGATATTGGTTATGCTTGTAATCGAGGTCGTGGGTAACTTTCCGCCTCCGTCACATAGTAATTTTCCGCCAATAGAAATTTCGTCGAAATTTTAGTAAATTTCCGCCTCCGCTCAAAATATGAGATTTATTTCTGTTCTAAATCATTTTTGACTTTAGAAAATAGTATTTTTATGATCCCACAAAATTAGAAAAACATACTAATACGAGAAAAAGTTGATTCAAGCTTGAATAATCATAACTATATAAGAAAATGTATATATATATACGTGCGTATAAGCACGAACAACCGCGAGATTTTCGAAAAATGAACAGACACCTTAAGAAATTCATAACAGAAGAATGATGTAATAGTTTATCAACCAACATAAAGAAACAATCTGTTTACTTTGGTATTTTGATTAATCGTGTCTTTGGTTTTCTAACACAATTTTTACTTATTTTAGGATAGGTTTTTATTTCATTTTGTTCTAAACACAAAAGTGAATGCGATCGTAATTATTTTCGTCAAACGTTATACTTGCCGAATATCCTTGACCTAACTGAAGTTGAGATAATATCGCTATTGCGATATAAGACTTTATCTGTAGAAGTGAAAGCAACAAAATGGCCTGGTTCAGCTAATACTCCGGTAATCAAGTCAATCGGTACACCATCCATAAATGGTGATGATTCAAGTTGGAGTGCCACTCGTGTCTCCCCAATTAATTGGACTAATTGATTGTTGTTATTGTTATTTGTTGTTTTTGACGACGAGTTTATTTTTTGTTTAAGTAAAGTTAAGCATGCATCAATTATAGCATCTGTCACAGTCATTCCAGTTTTAGTCAATGAATTGATGTTACATCGTTTTCATCCACCAGATTATTAGCATTTTCAGTATCAATTGTTACATTTGTATCATTATTTGGTAAAATACTACTGTTATTAGCATCATCATCATTGATTAAATATAAATCAGCCTATAATTCTTTAACAATATCATTCATGGATATTTTGGGCTCATCCTCGATATCATCTGTATCTAATGCATAGCGGTTGGCTATTGATTTCAAATGGTATTTTCGAAGACCGGTACGACTTCGGCGAATATCAATTAGAAAATGAGCCAAAAGCCGATGAAATGATAAAACAACCGCATCGACAGGTCTTTTTTTCTATTCATTCAACTGCTTTAACATAAAATTAAAACCTTCACATCGATTACTATAAGAAATTACATCTGAACACAAATAACCATGTGATCGCAAAGTACAGACAGTGATATTTATCAATACTTCTTTTAAATTATTATCAATATATTTTAATAGATCCTCTGGACATATTTTCGATAATTCCTCATACGTATCATTAAATTGCTTTAATATTTCTGACATTTGTAGGGTATCTGTATATTCAAATATTCGTCTACGTAAATCTTTGCCAACTTGTTCTTTTCGACAATGAGTCTTCAAGTTTCTTTTCAAACGCACATAATCCGAAAATTGAGTCCACTGAGGAAAAACGAATGATATACTATTCGTAATTGCATCTTCACGATCATGCATTATAGAAATATTGTCGTCTACAAGTCTTTTTAACAATGGTTTTTTATTTAATTTCATTGTTAAAAAGTGTGCTATATGAGATTCTGTTCTTTGATTTCGATGAATTAGAATAGAAAAGGGAGCCGTAGGTGCTTCATCAAAACAATTTATTTTTGTCAGCAGAGAGCTAACAAAATAATCACCGATACTGAAGGTTGTGTCGTATAATAGTTGTTTTGCCGGTTGATCAGTGCTTTTAAAGCCCCATAGTTTGTTTATTTTTTAGAACAGTTTCTAATTTCCAAACAAATGATGGCATTGCCATTGCAGCATAGTGTACATTCAATAATTAATCTTTACGTGATAATAATACTTTTATAGCAGCTTTTCTCGCAATGTGTATTTGCAACAAATCTCGCGGCATGTTGTGAATGCTTTTGGCTTTATCTATTAAGCGGTGATAGACAACATTTGGATCGTAACCACCTGTACTACACGAGAGAGAAGAGAAATTATTATGAAAACACTGATTAATATTTGAACTGTTAGATTGGCAATAGATTTTCCGTTTTTAAAATCGATCCTCTAATACTCACGCTAATAACGTTTTTGCAGATATAATTGTGCTTGGTTTTGATCGAGAGTAATTGGTAAAGTGTTTTTTGTTATTTCCATGAGATGCACGAAGTGGTAGTTTTGTGTCTCCAAGATAGAATACTAATGATAACAGCGGAATTCGATGTGTGTGATCATTAACTAATGCTTCTTCAACGACTGTGCAATCTTTATGTAACTGAAAAATAATTTCTAAAATCTATTGTCTCGTTTTTTGTCTTTTGTATAAGCAAAATATCGTTCATGTTCAATATATGATTCATGTGGTGGATAGGTTGAACCTATCCACCACGACGAACCTATTAGGTTCGTCGTTTATCCAGATGCATTCGATACCCGTCATAAACGTAATCTGTCGCTTGCTTAGAATCACCATTATCGGAAAATAACCGCAACGTACCACTGTCAGGACACACCGGCAAAGTATTGATAGCATTTACCGGATCTACTTCTCGAAATAATGTGTAGGCATCATCATAACTAATTTCTTTTTGAAGATTTTTTTTAATAAGATCAAGTGTTGTTAACGACATTTCACAAACTTATTATCATATGCTCTTTGAGCAGACAGTATAAAAAGTGTAAGAAGTATAAAAAGTATAAAAAGTTATTGTATCTAAAGAAGTTAGAAGATTAGGATGTGTATCTGTCTACTAACAAAATATAAAAATACCACTTAATTTTGGATAAAAAGAAGATGCCGCTATGCGCACACGTATTCGCCAAAAAGAATGATAGTTATATAATTTCTCTTCTTCTGTACACTCATATCGGATGGCCCAGATAAAATCAGACACTTTTATTTCGATCATATCGCCCGTTCTTTTGAAGCTATAAGCCTAGTTTTTTTTCAGTAGATTCTCCAAGAAATCTTCTACAAAACTTTCAATTTTATTCAACGCAAAAAGTTTCCATCGTTTTGCAAAATCTGATACATTCGTTTACTCCAATCTTCAACACTTTCCCTTACAACATCAAAACGATTTTTTTTTACGCCAAGCTCCAGCTCCTTAATTAGCGTCGATTTTGATTGTACTCGATTCCAATTTATAGCCTGATTCAACTCATCGCAAATACAGTAATCGGACTATTTGCTGGCCAACGTTTACACGAAATAAATTGCGGCATATTTTCACGACACCATTTTTGTGTAATGTCATCGCGATGAGGCGGTGTATTGTCTTGCTGAAAAGTCTAATCATCGCCTAGCACCTTATTTGCATATTTTTTGGCTATCGGAAGCACTTTTTTAATGTATACATCATGGTTGATCGAGCCTTTGTCGAGAATAACGAGTGGTGTTAAACCTTCGGCACAAGCACCTAACCACACTATAACTTTGGCGGGAAATTTTTGTTTCTTTTTAATACCACTCTTTCTATCTGCTTCGGAACGAATCACTGCCCAAATACGATCATTTTGGGCATTACACATACCATTGATGTCAAACATTTTTTCATCAGAAAAAAGAATTTTTCGAGTTGATGTTTTGTAAAATTTTTTGCACCCATTTCGCAAAAGTTTTTCGTTATTGTTTGTGGTCATTGGTAATTGCTGGCTCGATAGTTAACTTATATGGATAACATCCTAAATCTTCTTTCAATATTCTCTGAACACTCGTTCTTGATATTTTCAATTCATTCGCTAATTTGCGTTCGGATAGCTTTTTTTGTCTGTTCAGACGCTGTTTAACTTACATAATCGTTGCCTTTGTTCGAATAGTACGTTCACGACGTTTGGTTTCCTGTAGATTAATCACCAGTTGTATTCATCATTTTTATCCAACGACTTATGGTATCTTTTGCTAAACAACCATTTAAACGACGAAAAATTTGACGAATACCTAACCCATCATCATGAAGGAAAAGTACCAATTTACGAAGATCTTTACTTTTTGTCATCTGAAACATAAATAAGTAAGTACACAACAGTCTCTGTACAGAGTTTTGTAGAGCATTTCTTGAAGAGTCTACTGAAAAAAAACTAGCCTTATAGCTTCAAAAGAACGGGCGATATGATCGAAATAAAAGTGTCCGATTTTATCTGGGCCACCCGATACTTATAACTATCTCTTGTTTTCATCGATTTTTCAATATTTCTTTAGGATTTCGACCACAGACCGATATCGAAGCACATTATAGAATTTCTTAAAGTATCTGTTCATTTTTCGAAAATCTCGCGGTGGTTTTTGCTTATACGCACGTATATATATATACATTTTACAGTTATGATTATTCAAGCTTGAATCAACTTTTTCTCGTATTAGTATGTTTTTCTAATTTTGTGGGATCATAAAAATACTATTTTCTAAAGTCAAAAATGATTTAGAACAGAAATAAATCTCATATTTTGAGCGGAGGCGGAAATTTACTAAAATTTCGACAAAATTTCTATCGGCGGAAAATTACTATGTGACGGAGGCGGAGGTGGAAAATTAACCACAACCTGTAATCGATAGGTTCGGAGAAGCAATTCAATTATTCTGCTTCTAGAGCACTATAGTAACTGATTGGTTAACCGTCGCATGCCACGAGAAATTGCGGGATGTGACAGATGGTCAGAAGACGAAACATATGCATACTGCATCCACTGAGGGGCAAATAACAGATATTAAATTTGTTCTTTATGTCAACAAGACGTAGATTTGTGTGTAGTTTTTTCTGGTTTGGGCGGAACCAGTATACAGCTACAAATGTTCATTGTCAACTCAAGTCTACGGGAATAAGAAGAAAAAAATGTAGGGCTTTTCTTGTAAATTCTATAACTTTTCAAAAACAGATCATGTAGTGCTGGGCGATGGCTCATTGTAACCAAAAGCTTGCGCGCTACAATCATTCCTGATTAAGAAAAGTTTTCGTTATTTTTTTAGAAAAACCGGGAGACTTCAAGAGTGGTGGGGAAAAATCCTTTTAGGCTTTTTACTAGCTCGATACCCTCTACCGATTGACGTATGAACGAACGACATTGGAAGGTATCACTTGGATAGGGTTCCTTACGGGATAAAAACATCCAGAAACCTATACAGCGTCAAGGCTGATGCTAATTACATGAAAAAATTCAAAAAGAGCTTAAAATTAATAGTTTTCATCTAAATGCCTTGTCTTAATGTAAAAATTTGACTATCCTACCTTCATGACAAATTAAAAAGCAAAATACACGGTTCTGTACCGGTCAAGTGGTTCAGTCAAAAAATAATACATTATCCATTTTATCATTAGAAAATTTGATGCTCACTCCGCGCTGAACCAAATTAGATAAAAATCGGGTACCAGTACCAAATTTGTCGATGAATCGAACAGCGGGTTCTTTTTTATTTCATTTTGAGTTCTTCTCTGACGTCGACATAATCTAGCCCCCTCCTCCCCCATAATAGAACACCACCTGGTCTTCTATTTTGTCCTGCAAGTCGAGTTCTACAGGATGATCTCCGATTGCGGTCAAATTGTGTCGCCTCTAGTAGTCCAACGGTAACCCCTAACATACCTGAAGCCCATCTCCTATTCAAAGTACATTTAGTTCTTGTCTAAATTTTGTTTCCCATTGGCGCCTTTTTTTTTCAACAAATGCGACATATAAAATTTAGGCAAAAACTATGTAGATTATGTCAACGCCAGAGAAGAAGCCAAAATGAAATAAAAGGGAACCTGCTGTCGGATTCAGCGACAAATTTTACATTTGGTGCTGAATTTTTAGCTAATTTGGTTCAGTGCGGGCGAGAATCAAATTTTCTAATGTTTAAACAAGGCGGACCCTGAAGTTTTTTTAATATACATCAAACTGTAGAGTTCGCGTTTGTTTTATTTTAAACTAGACATCTAACTACGTGGACTGACAGGTGCCGATTTTCAGTTAAACATTTATTGGTTTTCCAGGCATTCAACAACGTCCAAAACCTGAAAAATCCTTCCTGGTTTTCTAAAAATCTTTAATTTGACAAAAAACTAAGACTTAATTCAAAAATCGGCGCCATTTGGTCAGTCCATGTAGTTTCTTTTCTTCTTTTAAACAGAAAAAGAATAAACTCTCTAGGACAAATCGCTATTAAAAATCTTGGAAAACACTTTAGGTATAACTTCCATGTATAGAAAACGCTGTATAAAGTGCTCAGTTTTAGGACTTGTAGGAAAATACTTGTAGCTTTTTGATGCAGGGTTACACAAAGTTGTGCAAAGTCATATTTTTTAGTTATATTGAAAAGTTTGCTCTAGAAATCCGTGCGCTCAGAAAAGATTTAATTGCATAAGTATTCAGGAAAAAGCTATTATTTGAAGACCAGGTTTTGGGGATTTCTAGAAAACTTGCTCGAAAGCCGTGAAAAATCACTTATATGACCGAAAGCAATACAGATTCTGAAAGTAGACACGTCAGGCTATCTTCCCATGTGCATATTTCAAAATCGATCTTTTTGACCGAAAATCACCATTTCTGAGAGATGGGGCCTCTTCAAGAAAAAAAGAATGCAAACCACCAGCGCGTACTGTGAACTGATATCGATTTTAGAGAAAAGATTATAAAACTACTAACAATTGTGTATCTGAATATACCTGAATCAAGTTTTTCCCATTCTTGATGAGTGACTTATAAAATGTCGACGATGAGGTGCTTCAACAAAAATTTTAATGACAGTTGGAAATTTAAAAAGTACATAACTCCACCAATACTCTTTAGGACTACCCAGATTTCTTCTAGATATATAGTACTCAATGTACTCTATAAAGAGTATTACCTCATTTCAACATCAAAAATCTTTTTTTGGCTACTTGAGAATCGTTTCATCCAACGTGCGATCTAAAATATGGTACATATTGTAGAATAAACTTTTCAAAGATAAACGGTCCTCACTCTTATACTTATAAATTTCTCAAATGAAAGACTTAGCGCTCTATGCGTGGAAGGTTCATCTGTTCAATTTCTTAGACTTTGAACTTATGACACTACTTCCTCAAGTTTCCGAAAAACTCTCTTTTAATTAATTATGGGTTTTCAAAATAATTCAGCCTTAAAATACGGTCAAAAATCAGTTTATTTCCATCCATTTATTTCAACTATAACGCAAAACATTGATGATATAATAATAATTGTTTAGAACACTAAACTATTTAATAAAATGGATGAAGGTGATGTTTTTCTCAAGAATGAATGTTTAGCTATTTCGAAATAGTAGAACATCGGTGGGTCCCACACTGAAATTGATAAAATGATCTTGGGCATAACTAACGTATGAACCAAAATTTCTTCCCACAATACAACTCCAGTTATTTGGACGATGTTTTTGATCAAAATGACGTTTGATGTGTTCAGCAGCCTCACGTTCACTTGATGCACGACTAAGAGCTTCTCGAGCAACTTCAACAGCATCTTGCTCCATTCGAGAATTCATTTCAGATGCCTTGACATGCGACGAAGATGTGGATTTTATGGATGACATGTTTTCACACTAAAACACATAGAATAGAAAACTTAATTCTTTGCAGAACTCTTGAACTATAATAATAAAAAAAATGTGGAAGATTGAAGAGTAAGCAGCGTATTCAATTATTTTATCACATTATAGTATTGGGAAAACATTTACCTATTGATTCTCCTTGAAAAAAACTCGGTGTTGAAATGACATCTCATTATGCTTTATCTCAGTTGCAAATTTGAGAAGACTTTTTGAGTTATTTTCACTAAAATTAAAGATTATACATACCTTTCAGACGACAGTAATCGGTAGTTGCTAAACCTAGAAGCAAATAATCGTATGAAAAAACGAAGGTAATCGCCCAGGATAAAATGATTATTAGAAGGCTACCACTTACTACGTTTTATTCACACTTGAACGATTTTACCACTATAAAATATATTTGTATAACCGCAATAACAAGATAGAAGAAGAAATGACTAACATAAACGATGAATAATTCTCTGTCCCACAAACGGAGACTATGCTCTAAAAACATTTCATGCTATACAGAACCAAAGCAAGGGTATTTCTATCCTGGGATACTTTTTTTAAATCTCTGAGTAACAAATGCAGATACACTCTTTTTTTTTGGTTCTGTGGAATGAGGAATACTCTCAAAGAAATCTTGCAAAACCAAAAAGAGTACACTGAAATACCAAAATGGCATTGTAAAATACGGTTAAGTGTATTTCTAAATCCACAGAACCAAAAAAAAGAGGGTATCAGCATTTGTTATTCAGAGAGTCTAAAAAGGGTATTTCGGCATAGAAATACTTGTTCTGACGATGTGGTAAACAATTTATATGGTTGAATAACGAAAACATTACGATAATCAATTAATTCTGGCCAAAAATGGAATAACTAAAACAAACGAATATGAGAATGACTTGTTAGGATATAAATCGACTTTTGTGAACCTCTTCTACTTTATTTTTACTCATTCCCTCGATTCCAGTGAATTTTTTCTGCTGTGTTTTCGATTTTTCTCTCAACTCTAATTCGTACGTGTCTTTCAAATTAGAAGGTTTCCAGAACATGTTCGATAGCTTTAAAAAATTTGAAAGACCTAAAGCAGTCTGCATCACTAAGGTCAGAATCAGCAGTATCACTTGTATATCTC
This sequence comes from Didymodactylos carnosus, assembly GCA_905250885.1. Classification (NCBI taxonomy): domain Eukaryota; kingdom Metazoa; phylum Rotifera; class Eurotatoria; order Philodinida; family Philodinidae; genus Didymodactylos; species Didymodactylos carnosus. The sequence goes on along the minus strand of CAJNOQ010000644.1, from coordinate 30,697 downwards.
CTATGCCTTTCATTCAGAACCTGATCCATCACTAGGGAACCTGCCATCGGTGGTCCTGACTCTATAAATCTCTTTTTTGTTAATATGCTAGATGAATAAGCAACGAAAACTAAAGAAGATGATACATCAAACTTAATATGTCACATAGTTTTTAGAATCGGCATACTCACAAAATAAGTATGTTTTACCTTAAAAGTAACCACCCAGGTAAGCAAAAGAGGAGTCAAATGACTGAGTCTTTTTTCCTAGTCCAGATGACCGTCCCGACTAGTCTTTCCGACAAAAACGCCCCCGTTATGACTAGTCTAAAATTTGAACCGTTAATTAAAAGAAAATCCTCCGTAGTAGTGTTGCTGACTAGCCTGCCAAGCTATACACTGATCACGTCTGGACTAGTCTAAATGAAAGAAAAATAGAAAAATAGGTTAGAAGCGAACATGCGACACTTTATTTTATGTACGTGTGATTGAACCAACTGAGCCATTGCACCATCAGTTTATGCATGCTAGTTTTTAGTATACATGAAGAACATTTCGCTGAAGCTTTTTAAGAATTCAGGCCTTCGTTGCAGTCTTATCAGAACCTCCGAATAAATAGTTCTGAGCAAAAAAACTTTTTTTTAAAGTTTTAGTCCATGGTTGAGCCAATGGGAAAGTTTTCGAAAAAGTTCTTTGCTAAAAACCCCTGTAATATGCATCGTTCAATTCGGTTTTCACGCGGTTTCCGAATATCACCTTGCTTCTGTTCCAAACTCATATCTTTCTGGTGGAAAAAATTGAAATTATTAGGACAATTTTTCCAATTTCTTGCTACCGACTACATTTAGTGTCTAAGTTTCTTCGTGAAGCTGCCATTGGTAACATTGTAAATTACTCTATCTTATATAGAATTATGCGCTCCACAAAATGCGACATATACTTCAATGTATAGTTGAACCGTACATATTTTTTCAAAAGACTAATCAGAAAGTGCTTGTTGACGAGCACAATTGTGTTTGTCTAGAACAATGTACCAGACGTCCGATCCGGGCGTCAGTTTTTTTATGCAGACGGTGTAATGGGTCGAGCTAAGACGCTGAAATTATTCATATCATCTTCTTTTTCTTTGGACTAGTCGAGACGAGTATAACGAACAAAAGAGACCGGTCATGACGGGTAGAAGAGACATTTATTAAACACTGGACTAGTCATGACGAGCGAAAGGGACGTTTCAGACTAGTCATGACCGCCGGCTTCAGTAATTTTTTGCTTACCTGGGCACAATGTAAAATTAAAGAAAAATCTTTTTTTCTTAATTTATTGTACATCATTGGATAGAGCTCATCGAGCTGATTCAGAAAATGGATTTTTAATTTTTCAAAATATTGTTTTCATATTGAAAACTCGAAAATACTTGAAAAATCCTTCACGTTCAAAAAACCTTTAATATTTTGCTTCTAGATTGTTTTGAAGTCTTTCAACAATTTTTTTCTATTTCAGCATTTAAAATTGAATAGAAAAATAGTGTATGATCAATTTCGATATACGTTTTCTTAATCAGCATAACTAACCAATAGTCCTAACCTAACCTCTCTTGTGATTTTTTGTTTTCAACCCACAGAATGTTACACGCATATTTGACAAAAGTAAATATACATGTCATTGAATTTTTTGCCTTTCAAAGAATTAGGATGTGGATGACTCAAAATCAGAAAAAAATTTCGCTTGTGCAAAAGTACAAAGTAATCGAAAAAGGTTAAAACGCAATTTACAACCTAATCTAACCTGTAGGTTAGGTTAGATTTAACCTGCAAAGGATACACGTAATTGATAAGATGTCAAAAGGTGCAGTTTACTTCAAAAAATTCTTATCAAAATAAAATATTTCACGACAGACGTACTCAGAATAGTCAATGACAAGAAAATATAAAGTTTTTGATAATGTAAATCAAGTAGACAGACATGTAGATGACGCACGCATGCTTTTCTCCATTATAGATAGATATACTCAGATCTTAAACATCATTCAAATTGCTTTTTAATCTATAATACCCAATTAGAGCAACTAGCAAGTTACGATGAAACAGTGGAAGATGACATACGATAAAACTTACGATAGATGAACGTCATTGAAGTCTTCTGTGAAAGATTAATTTCATTTTAAACTTTGTGAAATGTGCAGAATGAAGATCACAAAAAGCAATTTAATTTCGGGATAAATATATCTTTGATATCGTTTGAGTCAAAAAAAACAAACTGTTAACTAATTGTGTTTACATAAGAATGATGTATGTCCTTGAAAAAAATTACGTACTAATCCAAGTAGATAAAATTCTAATGTTTAAAATTTACTTGACTTTGAGACAATAATCATGACTTTTTCTTTGTTATATTCGAAGAAGAATATTAAAGTTTTCTTTTACTGTATCACCGTACCTGAATCAAAACGCGTACAAATGAGCAACACAAAAATTCTAGTGTAAAGGAAATTTGCACTAATCACTATGGAGCGAAAATTTAAAAAACAATTTCTCATAATACAATTATTGTTTACAACTCTCAAAAGAAAAAGACAATATTATTATCTTAACCAAGTATCGTAGTTAGTCGGCTAATGAATCTTTCGAGAATTGAGAGTCACATGAATTAATTGAGAACGGTAGTGTTCTATGTTTTTGTATTTGTCTCGTTTGAGCATCGTTTTGTGATGGTGCTGCTGATGTTGTGACTGTGATACTATTTTCATCCACTTCCATTCTTGCAATATCTTTTATTATCGAACGCTTTGAAGTATCGTGTAATGATTGAGGAGCCTTCGTGATAGTTATTCTCGATAACTCCAAAGTATCATTGGGCATACGAAGTTTAATGCACGGTAACATAGGCATTTTTGATGGACTGATTTTATTCAATGTTGAATTGTTCAAAAAAAATTCAGCTAAATTCTCTTTTGACGACTGAAGCTGCATTAATGTTGTTTTATTTTCTACCTCAAAAGCGATTTTATTCTCCGATGCGACGGTTGATTGTGACAAAGCATGCGATCGTGAGGTAATTGTCAAACTGTCTGTGCTAAACATATCTGTTGTTGGACACTGAATTTCTTTGTCGTAAGAAAATTGATCAACGGCGTCGTGACTTGTCGATGGGTGATCAAAACCGTTGTTAATTTGTTCAAGTGAAGTTTTTGATTTGCCAAACGTATATCTACGCCGTTTTCGTGAGGTCTTTTTTAAAACTGGTAAAATTTGACTTAATAGAATGGACTTATCAGAACTAATTGGATAGCTAAATAAAAAAAATTGTTACTATTATACTAACAGCGTGAATTATCTACCTCCTATGTATAACAACGACAAAATATGTGATTAGAATGCAGAATGCGGTTAGTGACACACATAGAATGGCGATTCCAATCAATAACGAAACTGGTAATATAGTTGTGATCGTTGATAACGTTGAAAGAAACATTCCTTACATTCTAAAGTAAAAGCAGACACAAAGAACTCAGCTCTAGAATTTTATATATATAAACCGTGAGTGTAACGTCTATCGTACATATCGCTAATATGGAGGCCGACTCTTATCTTCTCGAATATAGTCGGATTTTCTCTGGTTTTTAGATGTTTCACAAGCCATCTTTTGAATCAAGAGGCAGACAATTTACGACAAAAATCAGAATTACGTTATAAATCATAAAATGTCGAAAAAAATGTTTTTCTTGACGACAACTATTCGATTTCGCGTAAAAAAATAAGAATAGGAATTTGCCTAGGGTTTATAACCTTGACGCTCCTGAAATATCGAATCTTTTTTAGGTAACTAGAGTGTAATTAACGTTTTTAGAGTTAGTTTTATATCACCATTTTTCAGTATAAAGCGGTAGTCACAATAAAAGTGACAGCATGGTTTAGTGGTTATGTTGTTTGTTACGTGCTTCAAAGGTAATATGTTCGAATCTCGGCGCCGTTAAATAACCTTAGACAAGTTTGTCTTAGTGTCTCGGATCAACCGTCCGACAGCATACTCACTACGTTATCACGTACAATATAGTTCTATGGCTAGTATGCGGTTAATGAGTGTATATGGGGATCTCAAGTAATTGGGCGAAAGAACTCTGCGTCAGGCTAGTCTTCTGTGTTGAGCGGTGGTTGATAACTAGTAACGAGATGGATGACCATGTCAAAAACTTGTCAACTGCAGGGAAGATATCCGACTATTGAAAATTGCCACTCTACACCGGTAGTCGCAAGGCGAGGTATTCTTCTTCCGAAATAAAAGATCCGCATCTTCTAATCCATCCTGAGTTTTAAAGCTTTTAATGAGGTCTTATATTGCGTGTCGAAAAGAAACTTATGTTGTTTTTACATTACAACTTTTAGGTGATGGGATCGAGAGGGTCTTCTAATGTGTCCACTTTTTTAGTTTTTCTTCCAGAAACATCTCATTCGCAAGAGAGTAATAGACTAACGATTTTCTATTCTTAGAACAACAAGTATCATGTTGAGGAAAGTTTTTCGATTTATTAAAAATCAAATTTTTCTGATTAAATCACACGACAAAACGATCAGATTCTAAAGTGGAAACTTTAAATAGAATTGTATGAAAACTTTCAATGAATCAAAATTACTGAGATCACGGTATATTTGGATGGACATTGGTAAAAATTAGTGAAATACCCTTCTTATATATAAAAAGTACAGATATGATTCTATTTGTAAGCTGAATAAGAATTATATATGTAAAATTTTACCAACCAGTGTTATGGAAGTATTTCTTCTCTCACAAAGAATATAATTCGACTCTGCTATTATTCTAAGCTTTTAGAACATCTACTCTGGTCAGCCGCATTCAAGTTTCAATTTCAACGAGTGATTCTGAAAGGAAAAGTATTTTCAAAAAATGGACCTAAAAAAGCTGTTGATGTAACTAACCGTAAACAAATACCTCGAACAAAAATCTGATTAGTGTTTCTTTCACGGTTTGATTTAAAGTCGTGATCGGGATCACACACTTAAGCTCCCCTCCTCGTCAGAAACCTATCTTTGCAACTATAAGTCCGATCTTGACCAAACTTTTAGAAGATGTTGATCTTGTGAAAGTATATTTTTCTGTTTGGCTCCACCATGCATGATTTGTGAGATGTCGCCACAACAGTGACCAGAATGGGGCTCCAGGATTTCTCAGTAACAAAACGTTGTGGAGCGCTTGGACTGATCTTAAATTGACGAAAACACATGTGGCTAGAGACTTGTAGAGTCAGATTTTTGATATTTTACTTTTCAAATTAATGGTCAGCGTCAAAAGTCCAAAACTCGGAAAGTCTAGAATTTTGGGGTCTTCTCTCGCGTTTTTCAACCACCTAGCCTAAAATATGCTTTTCGATTTTTTCGATCTTATAATCTGGTTTAACCGACAAAATTAACCTCCATACCCCTCCATACCCCAAAAGTAAATTTCAATTCCTTTGTTTAACGTACATCTTACCTTTCTACCGATAAAATTACCTTTTTCAGTTCGTGTTCTAAGATGTTCCGTCCGAGGTAGTATACATTTTTGAAGCCCCTTTCGGAGCAAGAACTTCCTGCTAAAGAAAGAGATTTTTCAACTTTTTTACCGCGAACTGAAAAAGGTAATTTTATTGGTAGAAAGGTAAGATGTAAGTTAAACAAAGGAATCGAAATTTACTCATCGTTTTAGTGAATGTTGCGCATTAGTCATAGATTCTTTTAACTTAATATTGAGCAAAAATACTAGAACTTGACGGTGATCAACCGCCATTCTCATACTTGGATTATAAAACTTTTTTACAATTTGTAACTGAACAACGGAGCAGTCAACTTACCTCTCTATTGCTTCGTTCTTGCACAACTAAGAAAATAATGATAAAGGTTTCGTCTGTCCTGTTATACAACAATCGACCGGCGAAGAGATTTAGAGAAAGAGAGAGATAATACTTTTTGATGAGACAACAATAATCGTTCATCATACAAAGTTAACATTTAATAATCTGTATAAAAAAAGACGAAAGAAAAGAAGAACGAATAGTCATAGTATCTCATCAGATGTGAGCAAGGCTCTGTTGATTGAAACATTGGACATGTAATACATATTTTTACGAAAATACTGAGCATTACCTAAATATATCCAAATGATCGGTCTCTAACGAAATGATATACATTTTAACAACAACTGGAAGCGCATAAAGTTAACCCTTGAGTAGAGCACAAAAATAAAGCTGAAACCAAAAAAGATACATTAATATCGCTGAAATTAATTTGGAAAACATCAGGTCGATTCACAACTTTGATCTTTGTACAGTATAAAGGCTAGGAACGATAAACTTCGTTTTATAGTTTATTACAAGCTTAAGAGACGATTCGCTAGCCCATCAAGAAATCAAGTCACGAGTGAAAAATTTACATATACTTTTTATTTCATATTCGGATTTAGAGACCTGCATCAGAACCCGACCCAACCGGTCGAGTCCGGGTTGAACATTTGGCACGCAATTTATAATATAGATAATAATTTCAATTTTGCATTACTCGTTGAAAAGTTAACTCTACTGGAATTTTCAGTTGAAATACTTATTTCAGAACAACTGCATTCACTAACGAGGCAAGGTCTTCAGATGTCCAACTCCGTATTTAATGATATTATCCCAGTTAATAGAGGAAAGGGAGCTGATAAAAACCCTTAAAGGAGGATCCATATCAGTTCTTTCAAAAGTTATGAATTTTTTTGTTCTTTAGGAACGGTGTGTGTAGTAAGAGTAATAATTCTATAACCCAGTCAAAACAAAGAATTAAGAAGTGATATTTTTCTTTTGTACTTTCGCGAATAGTCTGCTAATATCACAGAAAATTTGAGCGTTATATCTTCCTACATTCGCTTGTTATTGAACTATTCTTCTAGAAGGAAAACAAGGTTTTTCCAAATCGTACAATTTTCATTGATAACATTTCTTCTTTTATTAGAGGTGATATTGTGAATTTAGAAAGATATAATGCTTAAATTTTCTGGAATATTAGCAGACTATTAGCAAAAGGTCAGTCGCCCGTAATGCGCTGCCCTTCGCTAAACAAATAGGTAAATAAAAAGACATAAACTTAAGAACAAAACAAAAGTAAAAATTTATCGGGTCGAGTGCGGGTTACGTTTTCTTAATCCGTACAGGTCTCTATTCAGATTCTACTATCAACACTGGGATTATGAAAAATAGAAAAAACTTCTGACTTATTCTTTATTGATTGGAATCGCCATTCTATGTGTGTCACTAACTTGCATTCTAACCACATATTTTGTCGTTGTTATCTAATAAGTCCATTCTATTAAGTCAAATTTTACCAGTTTTAAAAATAACCTCACGAAAACGGCGTAGATATACGTTTGGCAAATCAAAAACTTCACTTGAACAAATTAACAACGATTTTGATCACCCATCGACAAGTCACGACGCCGTTGATCAATTTTCTTACGACAAAGAAATTCAGTGTCCAACAACAGATATGTTTAGCACAGACAGTTTGACAATTACCTCACGATCGCATGCTTTGTCACAATCAACCGTCGCATCGGAGAATAAAATCGCTTTTGAGGTAGAAAATAAAACAACTAAAGCAGCTTCAGTCGTCAAAAGAGAGTTTAGCTGAATTTTTTTTGAACAATTCAACATTGAATAAAATCAGTCCATTCAAAAAACGTGTCTTGATTTTCTAGAAAATCGGTTCAACTTTTTTAGAAAATCGTCGCTGATTTTGCAAAAAATCAAAAGCGATACTGGAGAAAATAAATCAATTTTGCATTAAATCAACGACGTTTTTTAAACTTGAAAATCACCGGCGAATTCGTATGCGGACAAATTGAGAATCAAAAGTGGAATATATTTTTAAAGAAATTGAAAATCTAGAACGATTTTTTACACTTATTCAGCGTCCTTCTCTTCTGAATTATTTTTCATGTTTTTCTTCATACGAAATGTAGCATCTACGATATCATGAAACAGGCGAACACATTCGAACGAGTCCCTATCATACTCGCAAACGAATTGAAAGGAAATCACATTCTAACGCAACTTAATCTTAGAGCTAACCAAATATCTGCTTGAGGAGGCGAAACACTGGCTGAAGCATTGAAAGTGAACAAAAACTTTGACGCAACTTGATCTGTCTGATGAGCGAATATCATCTGTATCTATAAACATCAGATCGATTTCAGAACTTCGGAATACGGTTAATTTTGTCCGTTAAACCAAATTTTAAGATCGAAAAAAATCGAAAAGCATATTTTAGGCTAGGTGGTTGAAAAATGCGAGAGAAGATCCCGAAATCGACAAAAATTCACATTTCTTTTCGTATTTTGGTCATTGTAACTGAATGAAAGCTGGAAGCAATGAGAATATGAAATGAACAACTTTTTATGCTCTGTCCAATGCTGATATTTTAAAAGAAAAAGAAGTTACGCTTTTTTTTAAGAATTACGAATTAGCATTGTGTTCGAAGGTATATCACTACAATTCAATCAATATTCCAAGCTTTAAAAGTAGCTTTAGATCTGCGTTATAAAGTAGAGGAGCTGTGAATTAGCAGCCATCTGAATCGAAAATTCAGGGTCGTTAGGGGGTGTTGCTGCCGGAAACAGCATTTTGTCTCTTATGAGGGAAAGGGCATCCTGTTTTAAGAAGATCGGATCAAGGGCATGCACAATAATGGATGTAGTTCAGAAAATTTATTTAAATACAAAAGTCAATAATAGAAAAACAAAAGCACAACATAAAAAAGCAAACAAGAAGTTTACATTTTTGGGTCAATTCTTAAAAGATAAACTTTTTTTCAGGCTTTTTGCTAAGGTCAATAGTTTGTTTTCCGTAGCAATAAACATCCGGTACGCTCCTGAAAAAAACACCTGCAACTAGAAGCCTAATAGTTAGAAGGTGTCATCAACCTTTACGCAAGTGTATATAGTATTTCATCATCGTCAGCGTCAGCGTCAGAGCTTAAGTTCGATACATCAGTTGCATTTTTGAATAGATCGATATATGAAGCTGATATTTGCCTGAGATATTTAGTATCATGACGCGCAATACCTAGGCACCAAATTATGCTGGCAATGTGACTACAGCAGCCTATTGTTCTGTTACCGGCGGGACAACTGCAGCACCATTCAAGAGCCGTGATGTCATCGTATTTAATTAGAATATCATAGGATTTTCGATTCAAATGCTTGGAGTGTATGTTAGCTCTCAGCAGCTTTTTGTCTTCATAACATAACAAAATCTCGTATTTTCTATCTTCCGAGATATGCTCATTAGAGTAGCTTTTAGCCTGCTTTATCTGGAAGATTCCTAATGTTATCTCCAACAAACTTTCCCAGTGAATTATGGAAAATCAGGAATAGAATTGTTGGCACTGATTTTAACCCAATTTCGGGTGTTTTTGAAATCTTTATCAGCAAGCTTTTGTTCAAATTCATTGTTTTTATCCTGCCTTTCTAACATAATTTTTGCTATGTCAGCTTCTTTGGATATATCTTGCACCAACGGCGGGCGATATGCATTTATCAATGCACAGACAATACACAGGTAACCATGCACCTTCTATAAACTGCTATTAGGTACTACCTTATCGAAAAAGTGTCACTGTTTAATTCGCCCATTAATACATTCACTCACATATCGAACTATTGTGACAAACCGATTCATATTAGCTTAAGCTGTAGTAAATTGTTTTTGTCCTTTAGGCAGAAAACTCGGCATGTACACTTGATATCCGAAAGTCTTTATTAATGGAGGAACATCTCTAAAACCGCGATCAACTACGAGAGTATCATTCGTTTTTCAGCAGTGTCCGAGTTCCATCAATTCCGGAATTTTACTCTTACCACGAGAATTTTGCTGTTATCGTAAGAATTTTCCCCTTGACTAAAACCCAAATATAGTACACAAATCACAAGCAGAAAGAATTCTCGAAATTCCGGAATTTTCCCTCCCTCCACAAGAATTTCACTTCCTTTCACGAGAATTTCGGTCTACCGCACGAGAAGTTTAGTTATGAAAGAAGCAAGAGCAGCAAACTCAAAGCGAATTTTAGTCTTCTACACGAGAATTACAGTCACTTACACGAAAATTCTACTTGTGTAAGAGGAACTGGGAACATCCCTAATACATTTCTAATACCTAATTTTACTTTTCCACAGCAATTCCGAGAATTTCCACGAGAATTTTACTCTGTGTACACGAGAATTTTACTTTCACACGGGAATTTTGAGAATTACCACGAGAATTTTAGTCTCTTGCACGAGAATTTTACTTCTATCACAGGAAATTGAGAATATCTCGGAGACATTCTTAGACGAGAATTCTATTTGTGTACTACACAATGTTTAATAGAAAAGGCAGAGGTTGAAATGGGCGGGGAGGGGCGGAGGAGGGGGGGTGAGGCTGTGATAGTGAGTCACTACTCGAAGAGCCACAAACGACATGTTTTCGAATCCTGGTTTTTAACACCAATCCTCAGTGGAAACGTTTGTGTATTTCACCTGCACGTAATACTTACAATTAATCCCCAATCTTACACTGCTATAAATTCCTTTAGGTACAATATGACCTTAATCGCCGGTGCGTGCTGCAGCATTTCACGACCATTCTGGATTTCTTAACATAGAACTCGTATTTCAACGCAGCTTCAATTCGAATTCACTCCGCAAATCAAGTTCAGAACCTAACCCACGGTAAATTCTCGTGGTAATTCTCAAATATCCCGTGTGAAAGTAAAATTCTTGTGGAGAATATCTCAGATACTTTCTCAATTTCCTGTGACGGAAGTGAAATTCTCGGGCAAGAGACTAAAATTCTCGTGGTAATTCTCAAAATTCCCGTGTGAAAGTAAAATTCTCGTGGAGAGTGTCTCCGGGATATTCTCAATTCCTGTGATAGAAGTAAAATTCTCGTGCAAGAGACTAAAATTCTCGTGGTAATTCTCATAATTTCTGTGGAAAAGTAAAATTCTCGGGAAGAAAGTAACGTGGTTTATCAGAATTCCTGTGTGAAAAGAAGAATTCTCGTGGTAAAGAGTAAAATTCTCGTGGATTTTGCAAAATTCCGGAATTGATGGAACTCGGACATCCCTCCTGACAATATAACCATCTGATGTAACTACAATCATAGGCTTCAAAAGTGGGCGTCCTTTATGAGAGCTAAAGAGATGTCGCTGCAGAATGTTATTACAGCTCTTTTGGCAATAAATGTACGCACCGTCAAGGATGAGCATAGCCGCATCCTTTCCATCACATAAAAGTTTTTTCGCCAAAGGACGCGTATGGCACTCAATTACTTCCTCTCGAGACATATGGTTAAATGCGAGAAATCGGAGAACAAAATCTCGTAAAAGTGCATTATATACGCTTTCGAGTATACGCCAACAGTACACCGATCAGTAAAGGAAAATAATGTAGAGAGCACCTCATTACTTTGTCCTAATCTCACGAGGGAACATAACTAACTGTCAAATCGCTTTCGAGCCGAAACCTAGTGGACTATAGGTAGTCGATCATGCTGATTTCGAATATGATAGCCGTTTTTTTCCCATAGGCCTTTCCTAACCGGTTTCTGAAAAACTACTTTTCCAGAAATCTCGAAAAATCCCTAAGGGTTTTCTAAATAAGTCACAACTGTAGCCCGCGAAATTCTGATTAAAATGAGACATCTCCAGCTCTACATGACCTTTCTTCGCAAAGTTATAGAATTCACAAGAAAAGCCCTAAATGTTTATTGTCACCTCAGTGCTATAGAAAGAAGAAGGAAAGATGAATTTAGGGCTTTTCTTGTGAATTCTATAACTTTGCAAAGAAAGGTCATGTGGAGCTGGGAGATGTCTCATTTTAATCAGAATTTCGCGGGCTACAAAAAAAGAAAAAAAGAAGACACCCTTGGGAAAGACAGAAAAACAGAAAAAGAAGAAAGAAAAACCCTTGGGGATTTTTCGAGGTTTCTGGAAAACTAGTTTTTCAGAAACCGGTTAGGAAAGGCCTATGGAAAAAAACGGCTATCATATTCGAAATCAGCATGATCGACTACCTATAGTGCACTAGGTTTTGGCTCGAAAGCGATTTGGCAGTTGGATATGTTCCCTCGTCAGTTTCACTAACAGACAGCCTATGACCATCTCGTGGGAGCGATTTTCCGCATCTCGAATACTGATAAGACCACAGAATTTTTGAAACGATCGTTTATTAATGCCTGTAAGAGTGTAATACCGATTAGGTGAGAGGAGAAAGGGTGTAATCAGATTAGGTTTAAGTAAACTACAATCAACTCCAACCTCCCCAATGGCAGTGCTAGCCAGCTGGATCGTGGACTGCATCACAGGGGTTGTTGCATTTTCAGATAAATCCCTAGGAAAATCGAAATCCACCGATTCCACGCTCAAAGTACTCTGCGGTCCTGATAGATCTCTTAGAGATTTATTTTTTTTCTTTATAAAATCTTAAATAGCATGGGTTACAGATAACAGCACTATCCAAAAATGATCTGTGGTGTAAGAATTCATACAAATTTGAGGCATCTAAATAAATCTGGAGAATTTTTCAGTACATACTTTCGTTCTTTAAAAACCTGTTCGCATAAACAACATCGATTTTCGTTGAGCGGCATATTGGAAATTAAGCAGTTTTGTGTATGAAATATAATTATATACTATTAATACGTATAGAAGTGTTTATTATAAACGAGAAGTGAACATAATATCTATCCATCTCTACAGATCACGGAATATATACTATCTATATTACACCAGGGAATGTTCTAGAATATTCCAGAATACCGCATCATCTAAGAATATTCTGGAATATTGCCGTTTCGTCCTTGCCGAAGGGTCATCAACGGGGGAAAAGTGGGATACTATGGCCACTAAGAAAGGTGCAAAGTAGAAAACTAAAGCTACTTTACAAGCTTGGAATATTGATTGAATTGTAGTGATATACCTTCGAACACAATGCTAATTCGTAATTCTTAAAAAAGCGTAACTTCTTTTTCTTTTAAAATATCAGCATTCGACAGAGCATAAAACGTTGTTTATTTCATATTCTCATTGCTTCCAGCTTTCGTTCAGTTACAATGACAAAAATACGAAAAGAGATGTGGATTTTTGTCGATTTCGGGGTCTTCTCTCGCATTTTTCAACCACCTAGCTTAAACAGATCCTGCTTTCAAGCACATATTGTGAAAGAAAAAACATTTGAAATGTTTTTTCTTGCACATTCTAAACTTCTTTTGAATCTATGAAAAGCATTTTTAATACGGATTATCGAACAAAACTTGTAGAATACGATCTAGTGATCCCAATTTAGAAAAACTCACTTTTCTTCATGAAAAGTCAACTGTTTTCAATTTTGAAAGTAATATTCGTGATCAGCGCGAAATTTTGCATCTAACTCATATGGTATCAAAAATACCAGAGGAAAAAAGTTTTCCAGAAATCCTGAGGGGGACCAAAGGCGTCAAAAACCTCACATTCGAATTTTGAGAACCTACGACCCACTACCAAAAATATCCAAATGTGTACTACGAAAAATTCATGGAAGAGTCGAGTCCTGTTCGTGGTAATGTTGGTCGCTCAAAGCTCGATTGATGCACGCGACCGCCAGTGCCGGGATTCGAACTCCGTATGTTTTATGATAATTACTTTTTTCATGCTTAGAAAAAACCTTGGGATAAACTCAAGTAAATATCAATTGACTCTAATTTATCGTTTTGGGGTGTTCATCGTTCCAGGATGAAGTTTGACGGAGAAATTCAACTTTACCTTCCCGGCTGCAAAAGTTGTTCAGAATGTCATTTTCTATGGGATAAGACTTTGCTGGCTCGAAATTACTTAAACTCGATTTTTTAATTATAAAATACGGTTTGTCCGTACAACACATTCTATTTCTATGGGAACCGCATGTATCTCATACTTACCTTACTTAACGCATGTACCTAAAAATAATTCTGAATTCGCCACTGATTTGATATAAAGTAAATAAAAAATGTCTATCTATGAAATATGAGCACCGTTATCAGCAGACGCTAATACACTTACTGAAAATTTCAGAATTTTGCTCAATATTTAGGTGATTCTCAGACTTCTAAGGCAGAATGTCACTCGTGATTGTTGTCAGACAGTTGCTGAACTATACGGTGAAAATTGACTATTTCAGTCGTTTTTCCACAACAGAGAACATCTTTCAAATAAGAAACTCATTCCTTTCAACTTCAATTAGGTATGAACCAGTTAAAAACTGGGGTATACAAGAAAACTGCTATAATCTGATTATGAATAATCGATAACAGTAGTGGAATATCTCATTTTGTAGAGAAATGTTTGATCTATAATATCGAAATCTTAAAAAAGTTTCTTCTATTTATGACAGTAGTGTGAACATTCTAAAATGCATTAAATCGCGAAAATAAAACTGTTCGAACAGTTTTTTTTCAATGATTTACTACATCTTAAAATGATCATATTTTTGTTCAAAACATATTTAAATTTCTTTTGATAATTGAAGTTTGTAGAGCAAACATTTCTCTACAAAATGAGACATTTCACAACTCTTAGCGATTCTTCATAATCAGATTACAGCAGTTTTCTTGTATATCCTAACAGCAGTTTTTAACTGGTGCATATCTTACTTCAGTCATCGACACGACTATGAGAAGACTAACGAAGTTTAAGTAAATTACACAATTGATATCAAAGCATTCGAAAACGAACATAATGAGTGGATGGATGTTTTTCATTCATATGTACGTCATCTAAATATTTTCTAGACGTATTGTCTATTTTCATTTGATGAAAATATCCTTGAGTGTTGAATGTTGAATAAATTTTATTTATAATAATAATGTGGTATGTCATATATTTATAGAAAAATAAACAACGTAAAGATATTTACATAGTCAAAAATTCGAGCATCATTGTCACATTTTTTATCATATCAATAGTCAATAGAACTAACCACAACAAAACTCTTCCAAATGAAAGTTGACTTTACAAACTCGAATATTTTCTGTCAATAATAAAATTTTCTATTAGTTTAAATATATAGGTAAATATAGGAGAAAATAGAAAAGTAGACATGTTTAAAATAAAAAATACCAACGATCATCGCTTAGTTAATAGAAAACAGAGACAAAAGACTGTTCAAGATTATTAAAATAAAAACATGTACCATATAGGAGATATATGAAAAAACAAAAAAAAATCTATTATGAAAATAAAAGACATTTTACATTCTGAACAACTGCGGTGTACTCTCTTCATTTTATAAAAATATCGGTCAAACATACGAAGAAAAAAACTCGCCTGTAACAGACAATACGGCGATCGTCATGTAAATAATCCAAGGGGAAAACAGCAGAATTCCAAGCAGCTGTGGACTTCCAGACTTATAGAAGCCTGGAAAATCCTATATAAACTTTCCAAAGTTCGAGAAACTGGAGAAATCTCTGGAAGTACAAGAAAAAATCGGAAAAAGGGATTCGAATTCGATGAAATCTCGAAAATCTATAAAAATGAGACTAAGCGGAAAAAACGCGGGAAAATTCAAAAATAGTCAGGAAAATTCTTCGAACTCAGCGAAGTCACGAAGAATATCAAGGAGTCTTCAGGAGTACAATAAAATTTGAAAAAAATTGATTGCCTGTAGAACGAAGTCCAGATTACAAAAGTCACAAAATCTGCTGTTTCGCCCTTGAAATAATCACACAATACACTAAATCTCGTTTACTTAGATCTAACTTTTTCGAAATCTTTCTGTCCAATTATGTAAAAACGTATAAATTTCAGATGAATATCAACTCAAACAAACAGATCACATAATATATTCTGTCTTATTCAATGACAACGTATCTACAATCAATTAATGAAAAATAGTGAAAGACATATATTGAGTAGATTCGATGTTTAATTTTGATTATTATACAAGAGATGTTAAAGATAATTTTGTTGTTTCAACAAGAATTTTTTTCAATTGTGTATTTTCTTGTTTCAAATCTTGTATATCGGCTTCTAATTTTAAAGTTTTTTGTCGTTCACTTTCCAAATTTTTCTCTAATATTTCAATATGTTGACGACGTCTTTCACGACATCGTCTTGCTGCTTCACGATTACTATCACGTAAATGTTTACGTCGAACAGCATCATTACTAGACTCATTGATAACAGATAGTTGAATATTTGACACTGGTGATTGAGACATACGTTGACGTTTTACTTTTAAAATTTGATTACTTGATGTCACCTCATTTGACATATTTTGAGTTGTAGATGATAAAAATGAAGAATCTAAATGAAAAATGAAGTTAAAATAAAATATAAACTATTTTAATAAAGAAAATAAAACAATTCATCCTCTTTTTTAATTATTGTAATTGATGTAAAATAATAATGAAAAGTCAAGAAAAAACTACTGATATCTTTCTTATTTTATTTTACTTTTTCTGTAAAAAATTATCCGTAATAATTTATAAAAGAGTAACAAAAATTAGTTGTACACGTTATGTTTTACCTTTTTTCTGTATGTGACTCACGAAATGTGAGTCATTTCTTACATCAGTTCCCAGAAAATTTGTATATTTTATTATATATCATTCTTCAGAATAGATGTACAATAAAATTTCAGTCGATTTAAATAAAAATTCACCTATAGATGAAATTTTTGTTACTTATAGTAGAAAATAGATTTCTGTTTTAGAAAGGTCATTAAGAATTAATATATTGAGTTACTACTACTCTTCCTGTTATTGATAATAAATTTTGTTTTTTTACTTGTTATATTAGCAAATTTATGAATACCGATTATTCATTCATCAAAAGCTATAATAAAAAACAATATTGAATTGAAAAGAATCAAATTTGACTATTCACAATATCAAAGACAGAACGCGATATTAGTGAATTAGACGAAGAAGGCTCATGAGTCACTCATCCAATATTCCCGTCTTGTCCGATCCGCTATTAATCAAAGAAATTAAAAATATATAAACAGTTTACTACTTGTGTTTGTTTAATGTATGTTTTTTAAAAACGCACAATAATTTTTGTCGGAAAGAAGCGTGTCCTCTCGATTTGTTGCTAATTGCTCTCTCTCAATTCGTC
The DNA here is from genome assembly GCA_905250885.1 of Didymodactylos carnosus. Lineage (NCBI taxonomy): Eukaryota > Metazoa > Rotifera > Eurotatoria > Philodinida > Philodinidae > Didymodactylos > Didymodactylos carnosus. The sequence goes on along the minus strand of CAJNOQ010000644.1, from coordinate 13,584 downwards.
CCACCTTTTTTTGGTCTGTGAAACTTCTTTAGTATCTCCAGAGGAGAAGGAGTTGAAGTTTTATACTCGAAAAGTCTTGATTTTGACCTATCTTTTAACTCCCCCCCGATGTATGCATCTTAACCGGTGTATTACTCTCAATAGAGTAATGTAATGATGAAGACCGAGGAGCAGTAAGATTAAATAGTGAAATGAAGTAGAGAACTGCTGAGAAGCTCATGATTCATTCAAATCACAGATTTATTTTCACAATATTTCGACAGTCACTGTTGCCATTTTCAAGTGAAAAGAGATAGAACTGTATATTGGTAGTCTAACTGAAAGCCAATATACAGTTCTATCTCTTTTCACTTGAAAATGGCAACAGTGACTGTCGAAATATTGTGAAAATAAATCTGTGATTTGAATGAATCATGAGCTTCTCAGCAGTTCTCTACTTCATTTCACTAATGTAATGATCTTGTTCAGAAGAGGTATTCATCTTAACAGAGTGGTATATCCGTCTCGAAAGGGTAGTGTATTCATCTTGAAAGAAACGGCAATTTTCGTTGTTCCTCTTCGTACCATGTTTTAAATACTTATTCTGCATAAGTTTTCTTTGTGTTCTTCAAAATATCAAGGGGTTTCGTTCATGTTGATCAGAATAAAATAATAAATAAAAATATGTACGGAAACGTGTCTAAAGTAGATAATAGAAATTGACATTTGACCAAAAGTTGTCGTATGAGTGAAGTTTGCAATGTTAAGTTTCACAAAAACTGAAAAAAGTAAACCTGTGCTGAATTAACGGTTATCAGCTCACAAAAAAAAAGAAAGTAATAAGAGTAATCAGCGGAGATGCAGAGATCGTAACTCTACAAGTGTCATTTCGTTATATTCACAAGATTTAGTCTTAGATGAAACATAACATTCGCGTACACACACAAGATAAAAGTAAGGTCATTATTGATACAGCAAAAATTTACAATGAAATTGATGAAAAATTGAAAAGTTTGCTTGATACTCATGAAAAAGGGGAGTTGACAAATCTACAATTAGTCATAAAATGTGGAAAGGCCATAAAAACTCATATGAAATAAAGACAATGTATTAATAACATTTTTTTGTTTCCATTTCTGGAAGTTAAGTTAACTATAAGAGAACTTATGCGGAGCAGAATAAGTATTTAAAAAATGGGACGAATAGTGCGAGAAGAAAATTGGAACGAACTGCGAAAAAAATCTGTCGGACGAATTGAGAGAGAATAATTAGGGACGAATCGAGAGTAAACCGTCTGAAGATGTCATCACCGTCGAAACGTAATAAGTAAAAATAAATTTATTATCAAAAACAGGAAGAGTAACTCAACGTATTAATAGTAGATAGTAGCGAACAAATAATTCCGACTAGGCATGCAATAGTTACGGTTAACCGTAACCGTAAATAATCGCTTTATAACAGCTTAGTGTATATTTGGTTTTTAGCTCTTTTATGTTTGTTAAGACCATCCTTGTCTACTTCTCATGTAAACAAACATCGAAGAGCTAAAACCAAATATACACCAACGAAGAAACCACTCCAACTGTCCGATCACTTTTTTTACGAAACCTAGTGGACAATAGGTAATCGAGTGTGCTGAATCTAAATATCATAGTAGTTTGGGCGTCTAGGCCTCCAGAGACCGGTTTTATGGAAAACCAGTTTTTCCGAAACTCTAAAAGATAACTAAAACCTTTCCTAATGAGGCATAATTGTAGCCCGCACATTTCTGAGTAAAATGAGACACCTCCCAGCTGTACACGGCCTTTCTTTACAAAGTTAGAGAATTTAGAAGAAAAGCCCTAAATTACTTTCTTCTTATTTCTGTAGCTTTGAGCTGACAATGAAGGAAAGGTTTCCTCATTAGGAAAGGTTTTAGTTATCTTTTAGAGTTTCGGAAAAACTGATTTTCCATAAAACCGGTCTCCGGAGATCTAGGCGCCCAAACCACTATGATATTCAAACTTAGCACACTTGATTACCTATTTTTCACTAGGTTTCGTAGAAAAAGCGATGGGACAGTTGGAGTGATTTTCGTCGTAAGCGGTTATTTACGGTTGCGGTTAAAGGTTAATAACCGTAACCGTTGCACGCCTAATTTGGATAATAAACAAACAACATAAAATTATTCGATATTCTCAATGATAAATTAAACTTGTGTTTCATACTCTCTGACTAGTTTCGAAGAGAGAACCTTTTTTTTGATCACTTGTAAATTAACGAATGAATACAACTACAAGATCAAAGAAAACACAATTAACCATAAGATGAGTAATCAAAATATTAGAGAAAGCAATGGTAAGCAATGAAGTTTCCACTATTAATGCACAAGAAACATTTTGTTAAAGTAAATGTGTATTATACTTACTCTGAGTGTTTGTTTCTTGTTCAATAGGTCGTTTATTACTAGTCTCTTGTTTTTGAACCTGAACTCTGTAAGGTTTTTGATCGATAATAATTTTAATAAATGACGAATCGTTGCTAGTAGAATTGTTCAAAGAGACATCATCTGTCTGGGATTGATTTCGTATAATAAACTTTTTCTTCGGGGAAAATGATGTGGTGACAGGAGGAGTGGGTAATATTAAATCGCGTAATTGATATAATTCTGTTAACAAGGAGATGGACTTTGGTGATTCCATTGATTCAATATCACGCATTATCTAAAAACAAAATTAACAGAATAAAAAAACAAAAACAAAAAAACACCACTATTTTTAGCTGTAATAAAAATAATATTAAACGTACACAAGTTTTAAAAAGCTGAAACGTCAGCTTCAATCTTTTAAAATAAAAATAAATGATTCTTTGTTTGTATACGATTATTATTAAAAATACAGAAATATTTTTTGTTAGGGGCTTGTCCAAGCGTGACGCTGTGACATTTTTGACACAGTAATTTGAGTTTTCCTCAAAAAGTGTATAAGCTAGAACCGTCGTTCTTGCGCCGTTCGCAGCTCGCCATACTCTACTTTTGTTATAAAAATGAAGGTATGTGGTTAAGGACTCAAACTTTTAGAAGCGTTTTTCGGGGCGTGACGCTGTGACAAAAAAAGGCTCTAAATTCGAAGTGTTTCTCGTCAAAAGCTATTTTGCTGCGAATTTAGAAGAGCTAATAAAAAGCGTCTCGAGCAAAGTTTGTAGTGGAGTAAACGAGCTACTGATTGTTAAAAAAAAGTCTTTCGAAAGAGCTTTCCATCCCTCAATAATTGTGTTTTATCGTCGTGACGCTGTGACACTCGTTTTTCCCAACAAAGTTTGGAGCACTAAATATTGCTCAAAGGGACTCATTTTCACATCAGGCTTAGCTTTAGACATCTAATATAGACTAAGGTGAAAATAAAGCTGAAAAAATGTTTTCACTTTCTTAGAATTGTGTGAAAATCTTAAAACTTTATTAAAAAGCTTGTTCTGAGTCTAAACTTCAAAAAAAAACCATATCATCTTGTAGAGAATCGAATTCTCTATCGATTAGTATCGCCTTCCATTTTTATTAGGGAAAGTGTCTAGGTGAGGAAATTGAAAATACAGTTTTCAAAAAATGTAAAACTGGATTTTTAGTACCAAAATTTTACGTTTTTCAAAAACTAATGTGAGATTCGTAATCAGCGTCAAAAACTACATCTAGTGATATATGCTCCTATCAGTTCTACTCTAAAATAATTTTTTTGAAAAACTTGATCAGCGAAGTCTAGAGTTACGTGGACAAGCCGTTCGGTTGACCGGCACGTAAACACGTTTTTTGCAACAGAAGGGAACCATTTTCACATAGAGCTTTGAACTGAAGTTTAGATCAGCCCATATTATATAGTCTCAAATATAAGTTAAAAAAATTCTTTTTTTTGGGGGGGGGG
>CAJNOQ010000643.1:0-40400 GCA_905250885.1 Didymodactylos carnosus | reverse complement strand
GCGCCATTCGGGGGGCCCCCTAAAACAATATCTATATTTAAAAAAAAACCCCCACCCCCCTCCCCAAACAAACCCCCCATATTTTGCCCCCCCCCCCCCCCCCCGCCAAATAGAAGGCCACCCTATACTAGAGAGATCAGTCTGGAGCGAAAATTTTTGAAAAACGCCCTATAGGGGTTGGACAGTTTGTTACCAAAAAAAAGCGCAATGTGTGAAACCAAAATAAAAGGCCATGATCTTCTATTCTGGGAGGGGGGAAGATTATTTAGCATTCATACTAAAGGTGGTAAAGAACATCGAAATATGGTCATCATCTTGGGCTACATGTTGCACGTCATTTAATTAGCTTACTACATACAAGTTCAAACATAGCGTTTACCAGTATTCTATACTAAAATGTTGAAAAACTTAAGAATTTCAATAGGTAACATGGTAAACATAACCCTTAGCGTTAAACAAATACACACAAGAATAATTACATTATAAATAATTATATTCTCGACAAAATTAGAAACATTCTCTTTTCAACCTAATACATTGTCGTTTAGATATTTTATCATAAAAGATCACACGAATTTATTCAATCTACAAATCTTAAAAATAATTTGAATTGTTTTTTGTGACAGATATTTATCATACAGTCAAGAAAGTATCATAAATAAAAAGACAGCAGGAATAAACATGGGCGAGACCAAGGTTTTTCAGTCCCGATCCCGTAAAGTTGTCTTGATCCCGTCCCGGTCTCGGTCCCGGAAACTTTTTTCAGTCCCGGCGCCGGTTTCGTTAAAAAAGACATTTTCGTCCCAGTTCCGGTCCCGGAGAAAACACTTTATTAATAAAGTTTGCATGACGTAGATTTGATGTTCAATACCTAGGAAATAACTGTAAGACTTCCTGACGATTTTCCACAACGTTTCTATTTTAGTGCAGAGAACAGGCCAAGTTTCAGCTGATTTTATGCAACTGTCGAAATACATCTTAGTTCTAGTGTTGGTCCCGGAAAAAAAGTTTGTAATTCCGCTCCCAGTCCCGTCGGAACCGGGATGGTCCGCTCATGTCTAAGCAGGATAGATGTACATAAAAGGATTTAGCTTATCTAGCGCTTTATGGTGGGGGCAAAAACGATCTAGATAAACATGTAGACACTGTAAAACATCAAGAATTTATGAAAAACAAAACAAAAAGTAAGTTCAGTTCCTTCGGATTTATTTTCTTTAACTATTATTAAGTGTGTTTTTTCTGATGAAAAAACGAATATGTGTTGTTGTAGAAGAAAAAGCCTGATATCTTTACCTTGTTAAGGTATTCTGAAAAAATGCTTCTTCCGATTTTCCATACCATTTTTTTCCGACTTTTCCGATTTTAATGAATTTTTTTCCGAACTGCGAACTTTGCACTTGGCAATCCTGCATTCTACTCTATTGAATATTAATAATTTATCTGTGAATTATAAAAGTTTTTTACAGGCAAAGAAAAAACAAAAAAAAATTGGAGATTCACACAACTCAAATGAAGAAAGGTAAATAAATAAATAAATAAAATTTTTATTACAGTTTACTTTTTATCGTTTGATTTCGATTATTCTCTTTCTTTGAAATTTTTAATAAGAAAACCAGAGCGCAGTTCTACAGAAAACACTTTAATTGAAAAGCACTTTAATTCATCCTTGTACTTTTATGTGTAACCATCGTCCTTCTGTTATGCTTAACGAAGAGCACTCTTGATACAGTTAAAATTTCCTATATTAATAATGCAGTTATGTTATTAGAAAATAATTCGAGTAGTAGTAGTATAAGCGGCATCACAATACCGTTCACCGTTAACTGTAGAGTGTTTGTGTTATTATTATCAGTCTAATACTACGTACGATGTATACGACGTACGTTATTTAATAAAACATGTGAATTTATGCATGCCTGGTCCTGTCGCGAATCGTCTCTTAAAACATCTATCTTGACATGTTCCTTCTCTTTTTACATATTTTTCAGCTTTTTAATTTTCTTGTTCTTGTAAATAATAGAGCTCTACCATTTAGTGTATCTTTATCTTTTTCTACAGGAGACAGAAAGGAAAGCATAATCTGCATACGACATCGAGAAAAAGATAAAGATACGCTAAATGGTAGAGCTCTAAAACCGTATGAGTGCAGACGCACATTGCATGTAGAGGTGTTAGCCGATTACTTTATCGGCAGCGACGTGTCAAATTGAAAACTTTATCAGCGGCAGGGGCGAAAAACTAAAGAAACATTTTCTATCTTTGGCAGCGGCGGCGTGAAAGTTTTAAAAAAAGTTATAATTTTCGATAAGTTTTCTTTGAAGAAGTTTTGAAAAAGGTTTCGGATCAACGGCGGCGGCGGAAAACTTCAAAAACAAATTCTGTCTATGGCTGCGACGGCGTGAAATTTCAACATTTTTTTTCGACGGCGGCGGCGACAGCGTCGCGGCTAACACCTGTAATTGCATGTGAATCTATGGTAGTGTGAGGTACTCGTCGCTTTTCTTTTCTTTTTATATATCAATAGAACACAACATTCAGTGCACAGTCACACACATATCATCTGAAGATATATTTAACTAAAGGAAAAAATGTCATTTTCGAAAAATACTTGTTCTGCAGTTCAAACCCAAGCTGCAAAAAACAGTCGCAGAACTCTCTAGAAATTAATTAATTGGTAATCTTATTATCCGTGAGATTATTAGATACTAATGGAAATTCCAACGAGTTTGATGGACAAACCATCGGATGAAATTTCAAGCGGATTGGAAGTGCTTTAAGGCTATTTTCTCACGTTGATAGTGCTACTGTGTACTAAATTTGCTTTGAATGCAGAAGATCACTATTAAGCCCACTTTCCTCTCGGCTAAACCATAAATGGAATTATTAACAGAAAGAGCGTTAGTGTTAAAACTGACCTCCAAAGAGGCAGCCAGGTTAATTTGCCATGGTTCTAATCACCTAGCAACGTGTTCTTCTTATCGACGAATAAAAAAGGAACTGAAAGAAAGCACATAAAGTTTTAAAAAAATGTGAAAACGATTTTGGGTGCCATCTCATGCAACTGAAGAGATAAAAAGAATAGCAAATTCCTAATACGGTTGTAGAAGTAGAATACACATTTATCAGAATTTGAACTTTTAGTGCTCTCTTCTTAACTTTGGTAGGAACTCAAATAATTATCTGTAATATTTCTGCCGTAGTTTTCTGTTTTCCCCTAGTGATATTAGTCTGAGAAGACGGTATTCTTTTTAGATATATTATTAGATTGTGTCAATGACAGAAGTACACGTGATCGGTTCAATATTGGGAGGTAGTGGCTTTCCAGATGAAAGTTTATTTTGCAAGTGGAAAATACATGCTGGTAGTGCATGGCGTGTACTTCAAGGAGATCAAGAAGGACAGACTCAGGTAGATTCACCATCACATGAACCAACAGCGTATTGGTGTCATCCAATCGATCTCCATTTTGCTACAAAAGGTCTTCAAGGTATGAAAACTGTGTTTAACTTCACTAAGTTTGATTTTAATTTTCTTTTCTTGTAGGCTGGCCAAAAATTCATGTACGTCTGGCACATGGGAATGATACGAGTACGATCTTTCAGTTCACTTTTTCTTACTTTAGCTACAAGTATGGCATCAAGATTCCTATGGTCGTAATGAATTGTATAGTTATGGATTTTGTCATATTCCAGTATCGCCTGGTCACCATGAATTAGACGTCGTTACTTGGCGACCAAAAGGTAGTCTGGCAGAAGAATTGAAAACACAATTTATTGGTGGAAGTTCTCAGTTAAAGGTACGTTTATTGGTATTTATTTCAATGCTAAACTAAAATCTACACTGTACGAGAGAGAATAATAAAAGTTTCCAACGAAAAATGAATGAAAATAAGAATAGTGTACTGCTTCGATTCATGCGATGGACTACTTTTTCATACACATACCATCACGATTTATTTAGTCACACATTCAGTTTCACATATTTAAAGAGCTAATAGATCGCTTATTGTTCTATCAAATGATTTTCCAAGATAACGTTGATTGATGCTATCTACGAAGATTTCATTACGTGGAATGTCTTTTTTCTCTTTTAGAATCCAGATCTTGTATCATCTAGCTCCGAATTGTATAAATTAAGAACAATATCAATGGGAAAAGTACATTTACGTCTACATGTTATTGTAAGAAATTTTGACAAATATGGTGTAGAGTTTTGAGTAATCAACAAACCATTCTAAATCTTTTTTTATATTTCTTCTTACTCATCTCAACACTGATCGCAATAAACTTCAGTGTTTTTCATTTGAGAATATTATTTTTCTCTCAGCAATATCTTTGATAAAGAATGGTTTTTCGGCTTTTCTGCAGACTGACTGAACAAAATTACGTTTGTATTTTTTCAATATCAAGAGAATCATTTTTCTTTCTTATTAAAGTTTTGCTTTTATGTTTGTAGTGTGGTGTAGTATGTGTAAATAAGATCTATTTGTTTTATATCGAAAATAACAGTTTTCCGTCCATTTTAATGTACTAATACCATTTTTTTCAAACATGTAACTATTTCAATATTTACTATACTCTGTTTTTCGACTGATATGAACTGAATGACGATTTTTTATCGTTGAAAGTCGAACAAATGAATTTGAAGGAAATTGATTTATGGTTTCACATCCTAAATTTAGAGAAAAACAACAATTTTCTTATTAACAATTTGTCGTAAATTTGGCTTAAATTGAATTTGGATGAATTGTATATATAGTTCATGGTGTGACAATATTTATGTTAAATCAAATTTTGTTTCTCAGCACCATCTTTCAATTGTACTGTTTCCAAAAATTTCTTCATTTAATTTTATCTATTTTTTATTACTTTTAATGGATAATTTTATTTCATAAAACAGAGCTAACTTTAAATCAAAAACTTAAATGGTTTGTTTAAAAAAACTGATTAAAAAATTCGAGAAGTCAAATGACTTGAATTCAGTGTCTGTCTATTCTGAATGACTATTTTCTATGCAAAATACAAGATACCTATTGCCGAATTGTTTATTTGATCAAAGATGCATCTATTGTAGAATTGTTTTTTCAGTGCATCCGGACAAAGAATTGTATCTGTTAAGCCATGTATTACTAAATATTATCTACGCTCCAAGATTGTAGACAAGGCTTCTCTCTATAAAACAAGTCATTTGAGAATCTGATGTTACGCTTAGATTAATGTTACAAACTTCTTCTTAACAAAAGAGAATTGGTTGGGATCGGGCACTACTTTTCTTGTCTTTGTTTTATCAAATTGGTATATGAACTACACCATATCTCATGTTGTAGAGAGAAACTATCGCACAGTCTTATGCATTCATAAAAAAATTAATTATTCTGGATCTGAGAATTTTTTTTCAAAAATATTTCAAAAAACAATAAACATTGGTGCGCATTGAGTTATGACTGAGTAAACAGAGATACTTTTGTATATTCATTATCCAATTATATTTGTCTAGTGCTAAGCAGGAAAAAAATGAGTGTACATAAAGTTTCAAGAGTCAAAATATTCCGGAAAAACTGCTTGTTCTTATATTCCTCTGGAAAAAAATAGTTTCACTCGTGTTTTTGAACTGAATAATATATCAGAATCATGTTTTTGAATGTATTATGAAGATACAAATAGACTTTAGAAAAATAATAATATATTCTAGTAGCGCTTGAAATTGTCTATTAATCTCTGCTTTCCCTGTCTGGACTTGAAATTGTTTGCTAATAAATATTTTGAATAGTGTTAATGTACCCCACCTATCGCATTCCCAGGAATTCAATGTGTAATTGCATTTTATGCTCCTTGAACTAACTCCGGTATGTGTTTTCCCAAGCAAAACATCCATCGTGTATGGAAATATCTGGATATTTTATTGAGGTATTGAGCAGTAACCATGCCCAATATATCTAGATAACCCAATAAACGTGACACCTGTTCCTAGATATTTTATAGTAGGATTGCCCAATACCACAACAAAATATCTAGATACTTCACCAGATTTCTTACTTGGATATGTGATAAATCTAATATCTAGAATCGAATAAGATATTGGATTATTTAGATATATCGACTACCTTATTTAGTTAACTAGCTTGAATTGTTCAACACTCAATACTGTCTTTTTACTTGTATCTAGGTATATCGGGTATTAGATTGGGTTACCTAGGTAGGATTGCCCAATACTCGATAATTTTTATTTTGAGAATTTGAATAATGTTTCTGTGTATAATTCCAAAGCCCACACTCTCAATAGCACTAGGACTCACAGCTGTGCTGTTCATGTAGTTGGTTTACTAATTAAGAATTTTTAAAAGTAACTTGAAATTGTACCGTATTGCCGATTCATGCAGTCTTTAGCAAAACTGGACTATATCGATGATTTATATGATAGTGTATACATAATTATACAATGGGATTGCTGACAATCAGAATTGTTTAGTCCTACCTTATGATATTGGAACGATGATGGTACGGTGAGTTGAGAGCGTAACCTATTCTTTTAAAAGATTCGATTGTTATCCTTGTCTAACTTGTGCTTTGCCAATTTTGATTTGAGTTCTGAGCAATCTCGTAGTCAAATGGCATTGTAATTCATTATCAGTGTACCATTTATTCTTTCTATTGATCTTTATACAAAATAGGTGACTGGACTAATATTAAACAAAAATTTAATTGCAATAAATCTAAATTTATTAGGCGCAGTGAACAAAAGAATTTTAGGTTCATATTCTTAGTACAATACAAGTTGCTTCGTTAGAGGTTCTTTCCATTCTAGTTACCATACTGGTTCAGTTCTGAAGTATATTGTTAAAAAATGATCCTGAGCTATCGGACAGGGCTTGAAAAATTATTGTGAAGTAGAACAAGGAATCAGAAAACCCTCACTATATACATCTCTAGTTTGTGTATGCGAATGCTTGTTTTTAATATGCTGTTGATCGTTAAAACTGTGATTATTTATATTTATTATGAAATTTTTTTATGCATTATTAACGAAGTTCTACTTTTTTCCATTGGTTATTTTTTCGTTTATTGCATGAATAAAGTTTTAGAATTCTCGTTTAACTATGTACATTCTGTAATAAAAATTAGATTAAATGCTTTCGACTAGATTCGGAAGTTTAGCAAATTATTCCCATCATTATCGAACGATTGAGGTTGTATGTATGACTGCTTTTCCTTGCAAGATTACCACTATTACATACAACATTGTTTTCGTCCATTTCAATGCCAATTTCATATTATTCACTCTGCACATTTTTGACTATTATTGCTATTATTATTATTTGTGTCATACAAGAGCATTAGAGATGACAAAAGAAAAAATAATACTTATTATAAAGTTACAATTAAACTTAAATATAAAGCTTCTTTATAAGTGTATAGAGCGAAGAATATAGAAAAATAAGCAAGACAATATGAAAATACAACAGGCAACAGTAACAAGAAAAACAGATACAAATGCAAATGAGAGTGACAGAAGCTTCTCGACTAGGTCTTTAATACCAGCATGATAGTTTGATAATTTGCTTTTACTCCTAAATGAGAAAGTAATATATCAGAACTAATAAACAACAAAAAATAATGATATGAGTTAAAAATGTGAATTTTTTTAGTCTATATTACAATCTTTTCAGTACGTTAACCTAAAGTATTTCATAACCTGTATTATACACGTTTATCTGACAAAATGAGAAAGTAACACATTTGATTCAGACTGGTAATCTCTAAATTTCAGTTGCACAGTAAACTCAAAGAATAATACACCAAGCTACAGTCGTCGTTATTCGTCATAATCATACAGGCGCTTCATCAAACGCTTTATGCGAAATTTTGTTTCCACCTCCGCTGGTTGGAAAAGGCGTGTATGGTGTAACATGATTTTTTGATGAAAATGGTTTAACATTATCATAATTGCCACGGTTTACATTTCGATTCGTTGCCGTTGTGTCCTTTGTATGATATTGTACCTCTGAAATGTTTGGATTTTCACTTTTTTTATTCTCTGTATCTAATTCTGGTGCAGGTATACGCTTTTCTTTTGGTAATTGATCTTTTTCTGTTTCTTCATTTGTTTCGCAATAAACCGAGAGTGACCATAAATAAGTACCAACTCTTACAGCCTATATGACAGAAAGTTTGCAAGTTAAAATTCTTTATATTCAAAAAAATTACTTACTGTAAAAATTGCAATACTAAATCCAATGATGGCTCCTCCAATTACATCTGTTGGGTGATGTTTGTTATCCGTTACTCTTGACAAACATGTGAAAAATGCAATAGCGACACATAAACATTGTAAAAATGGTTTCAAAAATTGTATATCAGGACAAACGAGTCGTGCTTCAAAATAGACCTGAAATAGAAATAAGAAATGTATTCGTTTTATCTGTAGATATCAATAAAAAAATCTTACAAATAAGAAAATAAAAGAAAAGGTAGCAAAACTAGAATGTCCACTAGGAAATGACAGACGAGCTTCTTGAAGTATAGATAATGATACATTTGGATTACATTGATGATCCCAGATGTATCTAAAAAAACAGAAAAGAGACTGATGTGTATAGAGTAGAAATGTTGTTTTACATACTGAGGAATTAGCATCGCACCGCTGGCTGTTGTCACATTTTTTGAACAAGTAATTGCTGACCATGTTGGATTACATACCGTCAAATAATATGGTCTTAAACGTCCAATTGTACCTGAGAAAAAGATCAATATCTTCTAGTAGATAGGTTAGTATTGTTGCTAATGATTCAACCTACGTTTTCCAACTTCTGTAATAAGAAAACATACAGCTATTCCAAGGCCAAATAAAAAGACGGTGTGAAATATGGCTTTGACATAATCAACTTGACGTTGTTTCAAACTTTGATTAGAAGATCCACGACGACAATGAAACGGTCGAACCACCCATATTTCAACAATGAAAAACTAAACAAGTAAAGAAATGCTCAGCTATTATCTCAAGTATTTATATTCTACGTACAATAATTACAGGACATATTCCACCATAAATACCTAGCATCCACATTGGAATTGTATCATCTCGGAATGGATACATGATTGATTTATCATCGCAGTAAAATCCTCGTTGGACGGGTTTTACAAGTAAATAAATTATACCAAATATAAGAGCCGCTAAAATAAAAAACACATGATTCACGCATGATTTATAAAAGCATTTGCTTTCTCTTTACAACATCTAAAAAATACACTAGTACTAAACATCCTTACTAGACACGATAGCAATAAAATCAAGTAAATTATTCAACAATCTTCGTCTTGTTCGGCGACCGGTTTTTGGTATTTCTTCATTACCTCCCATTCCATCTCTGTCCATAAGTAATTCAACTTCACTAGCAGCAGTGCTGTTAGTAGGTTCTAAAATGAGAAATAAAAATAAATGAACAATCTAAGAGTTTTTGTTCGATTGAGTTTAAGCAAAGCAATAGAATCGTGCACAAAATCTTTTACGCTGCTTTGCTACGTGCATTTTGCATAAAAAAAATGAATGAACTAAATGTGTTTTTTATTCTTAAATAGAATATGAATTAAAATGAATGAAGATTAAGAAAGGTTAATTGTTTTCCGTAGATAGAATTTATAACAAACAGAAATTTGGCCGGTATTATGATAGTCATGTTTTTTAACTAATGCTGTACTAAAGCTTACCTCAATCACGTAGTTTTTTTTTTATAGCTCTGCTTTATACAAACTTTCAATTTATTAAAAAATGTTTTTCTATAGCTTGCATGTTGACTGCAAGAAATTTAAAACAAACCGTATAAGGAGGAAAGATTCTTAGTTTGATTATATTTTCACAACATTTTTACATTACATATTTTGAAGATTTTATAGCACTAAAGTAGAAAACTTTCTTTCTTCATTAACATCTTTTATGATTACATAGATACAGGCCCATTCTTTTTTTCTTCCCACTCGCTTATATTTTCATAGATGATTTCTTTTTTTTAAGTTTCTTTTTTTACTAAAAAAAAGTTTGGAAAATATTATAGCATAGCTAGACATTTTGACAGAAATACAAATGAATATTATAGTTTTAATTCAGACTGTGAACAAGAGTAATATTTAATAAGGTAGTCTGACAAACTACTACTTTGTTCGTTACTAGAGAAGCATGTATACGTTGTGGAGAAAATGCAGAATTGACGGAGTTTGTACAGAACTTCTAAAAAGTCGACCATTATGTAAATTCCTCAAGACGATCGGAGAAAGTGAAGAATTGATAAAAACATGATTTTGCCATCAGTTGTAGGACTTTATGTTGCCTCTTAGTCATTCTGAGGTAAGGAGGAGACACGAGCCACCGTGAACAATGATGCGGGCATTTAGTCCCAAAATAAAAGTGTATATTTTTTGATTTAAAACAATGGGAATAATCTTCAGGCCAAGGACTAGTTGTCCCTGTCCAACAAAAACGTTTTTCAATATTAGGGTACCGAGAGAGAAAACTCAGTTGCGAAAAATAGGTCCGAAATCACCGTACCTATCAATAGCATATTTTTTCTCTGAGTGAAATGTTTGTTTTGCTAACGAGAAAATTCACGCGTGAACTGTGGATTATTTGAAAAAAATTTATAATTTTTGAACTTAAGATGGCTGAGAAAATCGATGTTTTCCATGATGACAAAACTTCCCGAAAGTATGCTTTGAGCTTAGTGTGTTTTCATCCTTCTGCCGGACCACAGGCTTTCCAGAAATCTTCTTCTACCAATAGTACATTTATGATTTGAGAGCAAAAAATGCGCAAATTCTTCTGAGATTTTAGAGAACTTTTTAAAAAACCCACGATTTTTAGCGTAAAATTCATTTTTCTCAATTAAATACATGTTTTTTCTCAATAAAAATGACATGTTGGGAACAGTTGTCCCAAAGTGCATCAAATGTTGTATTATTTATTATTTTCTTCGGAAAACATTTTCTCAATTTCCTGCTTTAAGTCCTTCTCAAACAATTTTTCAGAAAAAATTTATTTTTGTATTTTTTTAGTTATACCCGCATGAAATGAACTTTTCCTTGCCGTAATTTTTTCTCCGTTCCTCGACATCGATCTTTTTCTCCTAAATAATTGAAAGTGTTAATTAGAAAAGGGTTTTTGAAAAAACCTAGGTTTCTTGAAGTGTTCGAAGAAGACATCCAACAATAATTTCAACTGTCGCGTTAGAAAATCTATAAAAATTATATTTTAAACTTTTATGAGATCGATTTAACATATATGCACATCGTAAGCAAAAATTGTACACTTTGCAGGCTAGGATAAAGTGGAAGTGAGAAGGGAAAGCGACATGTAATCGGAAACTATATTCGCTAAATAATTAATTTTACAAACTAATCCACTTACGAAGTTGTTTCAAACTGTCAATTGACACGTAAAAACTGTACCTGAACTAAATATCTCCTTGCTACATAAAGGACGGAGCCAAGTTTAAGTGGAATCTGCTCCGGATGTTATTAAGTTACTTTCAATCGGAGTTTGTAGAGAAGGTGTTTGTACACATTTCTCAGTGTAGCCGAGCCTTAGAAACCTCCTAGAAAATTTTTTATTGTGATTTTTGTGACAGTGTGTCAAATACATTAAGGTTTCCGAAAATGTGATTTTTTCCAAGATCTAAACTAGATATAGGATAAAGCTTGGTAGAGAAAAACAGCAGTGAAAAAGTGTACAAGGTAGTATATGAATTATCCTTAGTAAACAGTTGAACACAGAGAAAAAAATGTTTTTTGATCAACTGGTATCTGTAGTCGAAGACTGTATAATCGTTTTGATCTTTTTTCCTATAAGTAAAAGTGGATCCAACGCATGTTTAGTATAGAAAGATTGAGCGTCAAAAGCTCTACAATGTGTATTAATAGGCAACTTAACGGAGCCTGGCGGCGTCTTTTGTAAATTTAATACTCGATTTTCCCTATGCACCACCTATGACACTGCACCTAACCGGTATAAACTTCCCAGGACTCGTACCGGGTGATTTCGAATAGCCTTGAAATCGAATGGAACGTAGCTGATCGACACGGCTGAATCTTTCAACATGTTTGTTTTGAAAACAAATGCAAAAGGCTGTGAAAGCAGAGTTTTACGAAAATTGGGGTTTCAGGTTGTTTTTACCCAATACTAAAAAATTCACTATGTGGTCAAAAAACGTCAGAACGAGTTGAAACTTCAGACTGCACAGTATTTAGCGCATTGTATATGTTATTTATAAGAAATCTAGAAAAAAGAATTACAAAACTCTATTCTTTATAAAAAGGATTTTCTAGAAAGCATTGTGAATACACCTATAATTTTGTGATTTTCGGATGGTATGTTCAGTTTTAGCGACATAATTAACCATATATCTAGAGTTTCTTTGGAAAAAGCGGTTTTCACAGGCTTTTGCATTTGTTTTCAAAAACAAACATGGGTGCAAGTTTCTAGGATGTTTGTAAGGCTCGGCTATATCGAAAAATGTGCACAAACATTTTCTCTGCAAACTCCAATTGAAAGTAACTTAAAAACATCGAGAGTAAATTTCGCCCAAAAATTGGCCTCCGTCCTTTTGGAAAGTATAAGCCAAGTCCGGTTTTTCGATTATATGTCGCTTTCTCTTCGCACTCTTACTCTATCTTCGGCCGCCTTCTTTCTTGTTAATGCCAGAATGAATCAAAGATAACTAAGAGCCTTGATGATTCTATAGATTCATTGGCGAATTTCAATTTTTTTGAAATTTTATAGATTCATTGATTTAGTACTCTCTCTACAACATACATATAGTATATTTGACGTCTATTGGACATGCAGTCAACAGATAGATGAAAAAACCACCAAAACGGCAACAAAAACAATCTTCTTAATGTAATTGTTCTTCGCATATTTTAATTTAGATATAATTGTTATCAAAATTGTTCAAGGAGAAAATGTATCCGTGCTACACAGTAAAAAAGCTTATATCAGCAGGACGAACGAAGCTATAGAATGACAAAGAGTATTTTTGCTGTTACTAGCTGTTGTATACTCATTGAAGAAAAGGTAACAATTCTTCATATTAGGTTGAAGAGAGAGAATATTATTGATCACATGCATCGGTCATCAGTACGTTACCATAATGTTTAGTGGATAAACAAAGGTATCGTACTCATGAAAAGAACAGGAAAAGCATCCGTAGCGTTTCTCCTATACAATTACAGCAAACAAAAGTTAGCTCTAAGACGCTTAATGCTGCTTAGGGTCTTAGTAATTGCGATAATTTTGTTGGAAAATACTTAAGCTGAATCTAGGTGCAACATATATTGGTGATAGACATTCTAGCTCATCGAAAAACGATTTTTTGCTTCTATAGCGTATTTACTTTCAAAGAGAAATGTTGTTATTATTGTTTCTCTACTAATTCAAGCATTTTGGTTGGTACAACTACTCACTGTATTAGTTAAGCAATTAATTATATATTATCGCTCGAATTTTTTTTAAAAAGTTTTATATAGTAAAAAATTTATTTAAAAAAAATATCAAAATTTACAACAACTTTCTTTTTTCTTATTACCGTTATTTAAAGCGAGTCTTCAATGAAAGATTGTGTGTCTGTTTTTTTAAAAGAAACTTTTAAATTCTCTTTTATAACATGTTTTAATTTTACTAGTCTTTCTATTAGAAAATAAAATACATCTATTGTTTTTCACACCATTATATCAACACTTGCAGATTCCAGTCTGATGACCTTTTTAATCATTTATATATTTCATTATTTACTTTATCTAATTTAAACTTTTTTATTTTTCCACAAATCGAGCTGGCTCATTACATGTTGGTTGAAGTTTAACAGATGTGACATTTTACTTTATCTAGAACCGACAATTTTATTTTGACGTATTATTTGCGAGTTTTCGGTAGTTTTTAATTGCAAAAACTTGCTCTGATATCTAAAGTTTGCTTATAAAATCAGAGGACAAAACAATAGAGAAAAATTTCTGAAAAGAAGAAATGAACTCTAGATAAAATCTTACTTATTTCCTATTTATTTCGTACCATAATCGAAATTATAAAGACCCTAGTTAATATTCTAGTCTAGGCAAATAAATAGGGTGTGCGTAGGATTCTGTCTAAGGAATGCATATAAATCACTATTTTTTATGATCACGTGAGCCGGATTATGATGCACAATTTCGTGTAAAATATGTTGGGGGACTGGGTTTTTTTCCATTGACTTGCCCAATATTATTTTTCGCGACCTCACCTAAGGTGTTCGTATTATTCAACCACAACATCTAACCATACTTGTGTGCAATTGACTTGAAACTCTTTTAAAAATGGGAAAAGATACCTTAATACAAAATTGCACAAAAATTTTTGGGTCATCCGTTAAATGAGATAGAAATTTTTACTTTAGTATGCAGTAGGGAGGAACAAGATTAAAAAGCTTTACAGCGCCCAGCTAACGGTCCCTCTCAAATCAGAAGGTTCATGAAACTCCAAACATTTTTTTGTTTACCAGCGTGTTCAAAAGCACATCAATGGATGCAGTTTACGACGCTGATTACAAATATCAACCTCAATTTATGCAGAAATGAAATTTTAAAATTTTCTAATTTAAAATTTCTGACTTAGGTATTTCCTTGAAACATTTTTAAATCTATATTCGATAGAGAATTCAATTCTCTACAAAACTACTCATTTTTTTCAAAGTTCTGACATTCTGGAGAGATTTCACAAGTTAAAAGAGATTTCTAGAAAACTAGTTTTTCAGTTAGTTAAAAAATTTCGGGAACTTTATTTTAGAGTTATTTTTAATAGAACGCGTGTAAAACTATCTATCCCTATTAAAATTATTTTTTTCTAAAGTAACTTCGTCATTCAGTTTAACCTTCTGCAATGAAACATTGAAAAAACGGATGCAGTTCCGTCACCAAGAGTATTTTCACTTTTTCATTTGATCTAACTGCGTATTTTGAAAGCCAAGTAGATTTTCTGAAACATAGTCCAAAACTACATAACTTTTATGAGTAAAACATTTTCTTCTACGGGTTTTTATTCCGTAGAAAAATGAGAAACTTTACGTACGTTCAAAAACAAATTTAATTTTTTTGAAATTCTGTCACGGGCTCGATTTTCCTCATAATTCCTGTTTGAGTCAAAAAAATCGGACGAAATTTTGTTTAAGAATAGAACTCACAGTTCTCTGTCTGTGATAAAAACTTCAGAAGTTGCGATTGCACCGCTCGCCAGTTATAAGTCAGAGAAGGCAAAAAATAATTCCGTCACGCTTGGTCACTCACGAGGGAACCTCTCGAGGTGATAAGACGCTTTTTGAGTTGGGAGATGTCTCATTTTAATCAGAAATGTGCGGGCTACAAGCATGGCTAATTAAGAAAAGCTTTTGTTGTTTTTCAGAGTTTCTGAAAACCTGGTTTTCCAGAAAACCGGATCTTCGTACGGTTAAGAGCAGCTCCTATAATCATATTCGGAATCAGCATGGTCAATAACCTATAACCCACTAGATTTCGATCAAAAAGCGTTTTATCACCTCGAGAGGTTCTCTCGTCAGTTTAGCATTAATTAACTAATTAAATTATTTTGTTAGTAAGTGAAAAATATAAAATATAGTCAGTGAGTTTAACGAGCTGTTTATTGTCTCTACATGATGCTCACCAGTTTTTTTTGCATTCGTTTTAGATGATCGTGGTTGTAGTTCCTGTTGTTGCTGTAGATGATCGTTAAATCGTATTAGTCTATGATCAGTATCATCCGATATGCGATGATTTTGAGGCGACAATGCATTGGTATTATTAAATGAATCATGAAAATGATTGATAAAACGTGGTGGTGGTGTTAATGATCGATAATTAGGAGGTGATCTTCTTTGTTTAGATTCGACGAAATCCAATGATTGTTCACCATTGAAATTGGGAGATATTGTTGATTGAAATGTATCATACAAAGGATTATATTCAGATCGTGATACATTCGTATTCTTACCGGAAAGATTTCTTTTATTCTCTTCACGATAGTCTTCAAGTACGTGGGTTTGAGAGGTTGGAGGATTCGAAACTGAAACAATAATAATTCATTAAATTATAAATACTATTAGCACAAAGTACATTTGCTTAAAATTTGGCAGACTACTGCAGTGTGAAAAAAAAGACATCGGTTCGTATTTATGGTGGTTTTTAGAACCTACAAACTTCTTTACGACCTACAAACTTCTTTACGACCTACAAACTTCTAAACCTACAACCTACAAACCTACAAACTTCTTTTACGACACAAAGCCACACCATCTTCGGTTGACTTTCTTTTCAAGATTCAAACGCAATTGTGATGATTTTGAAGAGAATCATCAAATGTTCCATCATGGGACATCAAGTGAAGAAAAACGGGAGTGCAAACTCTTTTTAATAATATTAGAAGCCACAAACAAATCTTGCGCTATTCTTTCACTTACATATCATCATTAATATACATGTAGCCCAAATAAAATAACTGGGTGAAAGAAAAACACGAACTTTCAGCAGACAATAAATTGACAGTTGGTAACGTAAAGATCCTCTCCAGCGTTAAATGATTTGTTTTTCACAGGCACTAATGTTTCGTACAGAAAACAGCAAAAAAAAATAATAAAGTCAATATCATCCTTGTTTTTTTTTTAAATAGAGGCGAAATGTATTATACAATTAATTGTGTGTATACAATTGAAATCAACAAGGTAAACATTATGGGCTTATAAAAAAGTACCGAATAAAAAAATGAGCAAGAATATTTATGTTGAATATGTTGATTATTTGACAAGGGTGAAATTATGTAGCTATAACTGATTTAGAAGAAGTATAGGAAAAAGAAGAGAAAAGAAAATAGACAGTATTAATAGTGAACATATACTATTAAATTCAATCAGTATTAACACAATCACGTTCAATTGAGAGGTCAATTTATAGAAATAAATTATATAAAGTGCCCCGCTTGTAGAATTTTATGTATAATAAATGAGCAATTATCTCTCTAGTAAAGCTATCTGAATAAATAACGGCAGTAAACTCTTTCTTGCATTTAATTTCACTATTCCATTACCATTCAACTTACATGGTCAATCTCAATATTTTTTATCAGTATATATTAGATAATGGCTTAAAACAATGCAAGTTCTAAAACCACTTTTATCTGCACTAATAGAGCGCAACGTTATGAAGTTTAGTGAGCAGTCAAGTATATTTTGAGATAGAGATATTCCGAGAAAAGATGAAGATCAATCAAATATTGTATCATATCAAATTTACGGTTTTCTACTTAGAATTAATTCATAAATTAGCATGGTTTCATTATTTCAACAAAATAAACCTAAAATTATGTAAGATATGGTCCAAGTAGTATGCATGCGTTTGAAAAAAGAACTCATGCGCTTGTCGTCAATCTACGTTCACCCTGTTTGAACTAAGTTTTTTACGCTCAGTTTTAAAAATTGATGATTTGTTTTTTGAACAGAGAAAAGTTCTCTTACCCCTTGGTGTTTGATAGTTATGTGCAATAGTATATACAACTGGTTGCATCGTATTCGATTATGGACTTTTTCTCAATAGTCATTGCTACCCATCATGTAAACGTTGTTTCGTCGATCTTTTTCACTTGTTTTAAATAGCAACTATAGATCTATCGTTCTAACTGAGGACCTCAAACGTTTTTGAAATTTTTTTCTTCCTTTTCCTTTTTCGTATATAAATAACAAACTTTATATATAACATATAAAACATGCAGATAGATTGTTTTTATAATAGATATATAAATCATAAAATGAGTAAGAATCATAAAACGAAAAAAAAAAAACTTTCAAAAGAATGAAAAATTCTACGATGTGAAGGGATGACTTCTTCTAGTTTATTATTCCATAGTACTAAAAAAAATGACGTATTTGTGACTGTTAATCGTGAAACGAATTTCGTTACCTTTAAGATGGAAAAGAATAGATAAAATTGGAATTAAAATCGAACTTATAGCTATGGATAGTAAATTTTTTTCATTTGAAAAATGTAACTCACACATCGAAAGAAACGTTATGTAAACTAATAATATGTTAAAGTAAAATCATTCCTCAATAAATAAAAACCGTAGTGACTCTAGTCTTATTAGATTTTACTCATGCTTAATCAGGTAAAAGTTGATCTAGATGAATCAACGAACCTTTTACTAATTGATAATAATACAGTTCTATATTTCAGCATTTTTCCTCCATTCGACAACAATCAGCAATTTTCGATATTCTATTAATAGTACTTTTTAGAAAAAATGCGAAGACTAATTGTTTACAAAAGTAAAATTGACCATAGAAAAAACTCATCCTAGTTAATTCAACCAGATCATTTGGTTTAGTTTCGCCCACTGAAAGTAAATCTGATGTAAAACAAAATTTTCTCGTGTACACTTTTTGAAACAGCTAAAAGTGCTTTAACATTTACAGTTATTTATATATCTCTATTTATTTCTATATGACCTAAACAATATATTTGGCATTCTCGTCTCTAAAATCGTATCGAAAATTTTTCTTTTCGATAGAGAAGTTTTATATATAATAAAAAAATGAATAAACATCGTTAACTATGTATAAAAGTTCTGTATTAAACACACATATATGTAATAGAACTATTTTACAAAAAGAGAGCGTCTAATGTTGAGTATTCTAAGTTGTTGATTCATTTATTCATGAAACAAACTATACTATTATTTTTAGAGAAAAAGAAATTGTTCATAGATGAAAACTGTAACAAACGAGCTTGTAATAAGAAGAATGTAATTATAATTTTAAAAAAAATCTGAAAATCCATATTTACCTTTATGTTTTCGTCCATTTATAACAGAGGTAACCATTATCTTTCGTCTTTGTTATTTTAATAAAATGAAGACTGAACGGTTAGTTCTTTACCTATTATCACTGGCTAATACAATATGACAAGTTGTAAAAAAAAAAACTGAACAAACTTATGGTAAGCTCACGGTTGATATCTCTCCATCTAATATGTCTACACGAACAAACTTTTAGTCACTTTTCTCTACGATACGATAATAATAATCACTAATAATCATACTCAAACGATATTCTTCTATTGATAGGCCCAAAAATTATACGATTGCAATTTCAAAATAAACCAGCTATTTATTTTTAACAAAGCGAATGATTAATGTCA
Source organism: Didymodactylos carnosus (assembly GCA_905250885.1). Taxonomy (NCBI): domain Eukaryota; kingdom Metazoa; phylum Rotifera; class Eurotatoria; order Philodinida; family Philodinidae; genus Didymodactylos; species Didymodactylos carnosus. The sequence continues at coordinate 21,207 of CAJNOQ010000643.1, read as the reverse complement.
AAATCTTTCTAAAAGTTTAAATATAACATACACGTAATGTAATATGAAACATATATGTTGCATAATGTATAACAAAGTATATATATTGATCGATTTTTATTGTTATTTCAGTATCCTTGTTACAGTTAACGAAATATTGAGATAAAAAGTATGCCGATTTTAGACAGTTGCTCAAAACAAACATATAGATTAGTGTGTACATTACCTTGACTCATAAGCAATTGTCCATAGCCAATACGATTGTTCTCAATCAATTTTTCATACTGATTCTAATCATTTTTGTTTATTAAAATAGATCGAGTCGACGGGCGTTGATCATCACTAGTTATGGATTGATCGTTAGAATTCTCCATTATGATAGTGGCAGAAATGAGTCTTTAGTTTGCAAAACTAAATACTATTTACTTTGTTTTTATCGATTCAATGATGTATAAATAAAAAAATATATAAGAAAAAGAAAAACACATTCAAGAACTTTCTCTAATTGCAGCCACAAGTCACAATCAATTTTTATTCATATACTAATTGATTAAATTATACGTTGATCATACGAATACGCTGTTGTTTCAGCGATGGTTCATAACTACATAAAGAAACAGAGTTTATGTGGATTACTACATCTAGATATCTCCTTGTCTCGAGGCAAAATTCATGAATAAGATTGTTGCACTCTAAAAAACACTCAGATTAGTCCCAGAAGAAAATTTTGGTACACTATTAGAGCAGATGTGTTTCTGTTTTGTAATTTAAGTCTATTTATTAATTATTTATTATTTATTATATTTTATATTTTATTATTTATTTATTATCATCATAATTACTCATCAATAAATAGTGCGGACCGGCTACCTACCTTGCAAAATATCTGCCCACAAACTGTCGGTAAAAAGCAACCGATCGCTTAAGGATGGAAATAGAGTCACTTCCGTCATGAACATACAGAAGTCGAGCGAAAATACAAGTAAACCATACAGTTTCAGACGTGTAATAGTAAAATATGAGGACCCAAGGGTTATTTCTGCAGTGCAGATCTGCACTGGTTCTGCGGTGATCTGTTGCAGTTTTTCTGCAGATTCTCTACGAAATCTATAACGAATCTGAAAATTTGAGAATCACTTTCTAGTCTTCTGCTTGCTTCCTCTCTTTCTTTTTGACGGAAAATGTAAATTGTTTAGCTACAAGATATGGATTGAACGATTTGTCTCATTGTACATAATAAATGCATACATCATGATTTCTCTTCGAGAACTTGATACATTAAAAGCAATATACAGCAGTACTCGAAGCTATTAAACGCCAGTCATGGATTATTTCAAAACTTGTAGGGACTTTACGTATTACAAAATTGAATTTTTTCTATTATTTTCGTACAGCTTTTATGGCTGTTTCTACGAGAAAAAGCCAATATGAGATTCAGGCAGATTTTTTCTTCTGTATATTTTTCAGTTGTGGTTCGACATGTAGCTGGGCACTACTACTAATATCAGTTCGTTTGTAGAGCCATTCTAGCATCCTGTAAATAAGGCGGAATGGCCTGCGTCCGACCTTGGCTCATAAGCGATTATCTAGAATCAATACGACTTTATACTTTCTGAGAAAGAACACCTGTATTGAGCCACTCCCAAAGTGGTTAAAAGCAACTAAACGGTTGTAAGAGGAAAGAAATTTTATATCCCTCAACCTCCTCGTTTTCTTTAAAACTGCTGTGTGCTTACCCTGAGAATCGCCGTACCTTTCTGATGTAATTCTGCTTTGAAAAAGTAGGCCATTAGCGAAAATAGGCGTCCATTCATGCATTCATTCATTCTCAGACGTTCAGTGGACTGAGATCATCTTGAAGTAGTTTCAATAAACTTCTATTGTTATTATAAATTTTTTCGATCTTTACATTCAAATTTATTAGTGGTACGAAAGAAAACGACGGTTTCTGAGCTAATTCGCTGAGCGGTTTTCATCTCCTTCCCAGATTATTGACAATAATTCACAATGTTTTGCTTTAAATCTGTCGGATATGGAGATATTCGATCAAGAGAATGTTCAACTAGATTAAGCATCAACAGCACAATCATTTTTTCTTCATGATTTTTAATACTAAGACATTTTCTTCTTATAACCATCGAATGAAGTTTCTCCACATAATTAGACTCCAGAACGATTGGCTGAAGTAGCACTCACAATGTCTGGCAATTGTAATTTTGATCGTTTTATGTCCGAAATATATTCAATTTACTCAAAATACAATACACGAAAATGCGACCAAAGGGAGGCGCGAGCTTGCTTCGCACTTGTAAAAGAAAACTGTTGGATAGCAGACTGATATATTCGAGTAGCGTCGTGTAGCTTAACACATTGACCGCGACCCACGAGTAACGCTCGTTGTTTATTTCGTTCTTTATTACGGCGTAAGTAGTGGTCAATGTGTTAAGTCAGGGACCGAGCGAATCGCAGATGAGTTGGTAATATAATGATACAATATAATGATATAATTACTGTTTTTCCACTGAGTTAAAGATTTGTTTAAACTCATCGTTATCATGCACTGAAATTTATAATTATTTCTTATTAACGCCAGAAACTGCTTACATTTATTCATTTTAATCAAAAATATACAGTCAAAAAATAACGTGTCAATTAAAATTGAGATTTACATTTCTGTTTGTGTTCTCTTATGTTTTATTAAGTAAAATCATTGATTTTTTGTTTCACCATACATGCTACTACATTTTTTGACTCTCTGTGTATGAAAAAGGATGAAGTTAGAGCATGAAAGCGCGTTTCCATTTTTTTCCGCATTCTGACATAATTTTCCGCGTTTTGAAATTTTTATTCCGCATTTCTGGCCTGAGCACCAGGCAACTCTGCTGCAGACTCATTTTATGGGTGCCTGTAATATGGCTGTCTGTGTAGACCGCAAAGGTAAATTCATTCTCTTCTCATCTATATAACATCAATTATTAAAAATATTTTTTCCCTCTTATACACGAAAATGAAACTGACTTGCTCAATCTTCAATACCTGTTGTGAAATACATAAACATGCCTCCTACTTTTTACAACAACAGAAAAACTTATATATAGTGCTATACCAGTCTACTATTACTTACTGAAAAAATAAAACGTTTAGAACGAGACAACCATTAATTGATCTTACATTCACCATTATCACAATTAATATTATTTAAATGTAAGTAGTAAATTACTTGATTTCAATAGAAGAATCGTAGTAAGACAAAAATCAAAATAACGCACGTCTGATATTTGTCGATACCTAGAGCCAATCGGGAGAACGATCACTTTTCTTTTTGTCTCACTTCTTGTTTTTAATACATTTAAAATTAGAAAAAATAAATATTTTCGCATTTTAAATTTTTGCGTAGACTTCACGCCGTAGTTCCCACCTTTTCGCAAAATTCTGCTTTCTCAACATTTTCCGCCCTTTTCATTTTCCTTTCTTGGTTGAATACTATCACTTTTGGTAACATTTCTTTCTTTTATAAGTGCGTCCATAAAGTGCATCATTACTCTTCCAGTATCTGCTAATTTGAAAATGCATCTTTATGCATCTTTATTAATAGTTTTTTCCCTTACAAACGCATCAAGACGCGAAAAAAATTTTTTTGCTCTTTGTCCGCTTTTTTAGAATTTTCCAGATTTGTTTTTCTGCTTTTCGGCCTTCTAAAGACAGCAACTCTGCTCCTCAAATCCTACCTATACTACTGGATTGCAGCTTATAGCATTCGCAACAACACCTCTGTGGAAATTTTTAATGTTGAAGAAAAAATACCAAATAGTGCTAATATGTTTTCTCTCTAATTCACTTTACTCTCTTAGTCTTCTAGGCTTCACAAAGGACAAATCGTCTTTAGCTTTACATCATTTTAGTATATTTTTATGGAATCTAACAAACCTTAGATCTCCTGCAGTAAATGTTTTAAATTTAGCTGAGTTTATAAATGTTCAAGCTGATCTACGAATACAAAAATAAGTAATAGATACTATATAGAAGTTGGAAATATTACAAGAGTTTCTTTCTTCATTGACAGGATAAAACACGCATGCCACGCTGTAAAAGAGACGTTGTAGCCACATTACCGTTTTATGTTGACAGAACAGAAAAAAAGAGAAAAATTGTCATATCTAGAGTCAATCGACCTTGTTTGATTATAGGTCGTTTTTTTCAAGTTTAGTATTTTCTAAATTTAAAAGTGATTTCTCAACATTTTAAGAAAATTCTTAGTTTATGGAGTAGAACACAATTAGCCCCGTCAATCTGGATAAAACATCTTTACTCATACTCTATTAATTAACAAAAAAAATACACGAGAGTCTTATTTTCTTTCCTTTTCTATTACTTCTAAATCCGGTCACAACGTGCATTTTTTTTTCCTTATACCCATACAACTTCACGACATTTTGAGAGGCTTTTAAAAATTAACACATTTTCGTAAACAAAGTTATGGTATACAGCAAAGTCTTTTAAGAAACTAGGAATCTAGCAAACAGGGAGATATCTCTTCCCACATAAATTATCCCATATGCGACACATTTTTTCGTCTCATCGTGTCAATAGAAAAGAAAGAGAATAAAAACATATGCATGTGCGAAAAGAGGTATCCCCGTAATTTGTTAGTTATCTAGTGAGACATCTCTTAACTGTGCCGGTATTTTTTCGTAAAAGTGCAATCACAAAAGTTTAGGTTTAGCTTTTCTTCCCCTGAGTACACTCAATGTACAACTGCTAGAAATTCAACCTATCTTTTCCACAAAGCTATAAAAACAGAAATAACAGAGAACGCACTGGTCGAGTTTCTTGTCCTATTTCTTACAAGATTCTTGTCTCTTGCCATTTCAGCCAAGACAAAATTGAAAATGAACAACAGATGAATTTGTCTTGTATGAAATTTCTTGCAAGAAATTCAGGACAAGATTCTTGGCTGAAATTTCTGTCTTATAAATTCAGAAAACAGAAAATCACGATTCTTGACTAAGTTCATAAGAAAAATTCTTTTTGCGTGAATCTTGATATAGAAATATATGTGAAATATTTGCAAAGATTCTTGCCTACAATGGTAAAAGACAAAAATCTCGCAAGAAAGTGAGCCAGTACGAGTGGTTTATTGGGCACGAAAAAGAATTTTTCTGCTAAAAAGGATTAAGTCCACCAATTGTTACTTAGTCGGCTATTCTTTCCTAAGAGTTGGAACCATCATTTTTCATTATTATCTGGTGCGTCTGTATTCGCAATTGCCCTTTTACGCGTATGATATAAGAAAGGGTTATAGAGTATTCTTACTTTTCCATAGATTATTGTTTCTAATTTCAGATTATGGCAAGTGCAGCCAGTCATGTCCTTTTAGCGGAAACATGGAGCGAAGAGATTGATCCAACAGATTGGTGGATGAGTGAAAAACTGGATGGTGTTAGGTAAAAAGGTTTCATTTTGGTTAAACTAGGAAACGAGTACTATATATTTAGATTTCTTTGTTTAGAGCATATTGGAGTGGTTCGAACTTTTACTCGCGACAAGGCAATTTATTCCATGTTCCAGATTTTTTTAAAGAAAAATTACCAAAAGTACCATTAGATGGTGAACTCTGGTAAGGTGAAGAGAGTAACTCATGATCTGTCAGCCAAAATTCGATTAAGCTGTAATGTTATTCAGCTCACATTTTTCTTTAGTAAAAGTCGCTCTGAAAATCTATTCTGATATCTATATGTCTATAATTCTAAAAATCTACAATCATCTATTTGTGCGTGAATGTACTAAAAAAATTGTAACGTTTCTATTCAACGAAAATACATTCAATTTTTTAAGGTGTGGACGAGGCTTGTTTCAAAAATGTATAAGTATTGTAAAAAAACAAGCAAATAAGGTCGTACCAGAAGATTATAAATTGATAACTTATTTGATATTCGATGCTCCAAGTCACGGCGGGAAATATGAAGATCGCGTTAAATTTCTTAAAGCAAATATACCAGAAAATGATGACAAATGCTACGCCACAGTTGTTGGTATAAAGAAATGTGAAGGAATGGATCATCTGAAACGATGTTTAGCCGATGTAAACAACGCTGGTGGAGAAGGAATTATGCTTCGAAAACCCGGATCCTTGTATGAAAACAAACGAAGTAGTACTTTGCTTAAAGTGAAAACGTTTTATGATGAAGGTTAATAATAGAGTACAACTTCTTTCTTGCTCAATTTATATCTTTTTTTCTCTTATAGAAGCTCTTGTTGTTGGTCATAAACCGGGAAAAGGCAATTGCACGGGAATGCTAGGAGCACTTGAATGTGAATTACCAAATGGCAAACGATTTGATTGTGGATCAGGTGAGCGTTAGATAGATCCTTTTTTTCAAAATACCCAGCTATTCTCAAGCAGTTGAAGTCTACATAATTTACTGGTGGTCGCGCGAGATAACTTTTCATACTTGCTATTTAATAACCATTATAACAAGCAAAACTGTATATCGGTTATTTGGACGAAATGTCCGATTTTATCCGGAGCACTGATGTTCTCACCGAGGCGTTACGCACTTTTAGCCTTACCTGGGGTGATACTAACAAGGGTTTTTGCTAAAAAATCATATTTTCAGGTTTTAATATGAGTCAGCGCAAAAAACCACCAAAAATTGGTAGTGTCATTACATTCAAATATCAAGAATTATCTAATAATGGACACCCACGATTTCCTGTGTATCTTCGTCCACGAACTGACCTCACATGGGCAGATGTATTAGAATCAGCCAAAACTAAAACACCAAAAACTAGCATACAAAAAGTGATTCCATCCACAAAACTATCGAAACAACATTCTGTGTTGTTCTCTGTGATACCATCACGCGATACAGCTGGTAAAAAGATTGTTACTTCCGATGATGAAGATGAAGATGAAAAATCAGGAAAATCAAAATCACCACCATCAACGTCGGCTACAACAACATCAGCAGATACAAGAAAACCATGTCAATATGGAGCAAAATGTTACAGAACCAATCCTGATCATTTTAAGCAATTTCAACATCCACCAAAAACCTCAACTGCAGCAAGTGGATCAGATGTGGTAAAAAAAGAATCACCATCATCCACAAAAGCAGCCGCATCAAATGGTGAAAACAAGCCAAAACAAGTGTGTGCATTTGGAGCTCAATGTTTTCGAAAAAGTGCTGTTCATTTAGCTATGTATTCTCATCCAGCAAAAAACGCGTCAGAAGATGAAGTGGATCGTGCTGCACAAGAGGAAATAATCGATACAAAAGAGTTGATTGAACCGGAAGAACCACAATCACCCACAGATGACACCAATGGTTTTTTTGTCAAAGATAAAAATAAAGGTATTGTGTTTGATGATGACGCAGAAGACGAGGATATGGAGGATACAACAACAATGGTTACAAGGTCAAAAAAAGAATGGGACACATTACAAAAGACAGTTCGTGAGCAAGACGAACGTTTAGTGAAACTTCAAAACACATTAAAATCAATGGATACTAAAACAGCAGTAAAACGTCCAAGTCCATGTCGAGATGTTGATGATGACACAGAAGCGAAGAAGTCTAAGAAAGTATGAATGCTAAACAGTGAATTTGGTCGTTAACCTAACATTATTACTTTATTTTGCTCTTACTACGTCTGTGTTAAACTTTTGATATATTGTATCGCTGTAAACAAATGCTATTGTATATTAAATTAGAAAATTTGTAATAGATTCCTAACATATGTAAACGATTTTCTAAATTACCTTATTCTGAAGCGAAAATGCAAAATATTCGTCTCGCGCTGGTGGAACTTCTACAACGAATACAAAAATGACTGCTACCTACAGTATGTGTAAGAAGTATTCAAACACTGTAAGAAGCGTCTCTTACGAGCTTATTACCTCGTAAAGTAAAAGAGATAAGAAACTTATTTTTTTACCGTTCGATAGAGCGAAGTCTGCTCTACATTTCTATTCACTTGAAAAAATTTTAATGATCTTAGATGAGTCTATAATGAGCCTTCGGTTACACTCACAAAGGAACCTTTTCAGATGTCAAACTCCGGTTTTAAGGATCCTTTGCCCATAGATCTTATATAGTGGCCTAGCAAAAACCCTAAAAGGAGTTGGGCTCCCCTATTGCTTCATTCAAAAGTTATGAGTTTTTCTATTTTGCCGATACAGTGCATTACATGAAACATCGAAAAATTCATAACTCAGTGAAAATACGGTATGAAGGACTTTCCAATTAGAATAGACATTTAGGACTCCCACCGGGAAAAGTTTCAGTCCTTCATACCGTATTTTCACTGAGTTATGAATTTTTCAATGTTTCATGTAATGCACTGTATCGGCACAATAGAAAAACTCATAACTTTTGAATGAAGCAATAGGGGGGCTCAACTCCTTTTAGGATTTTTGCTAGGTCACTATATAAGATCTATGGGCAAAGGATTCTTGAAATCAGAGTTTGATATCTAAAAAGGTTCCCCCGTGAGTTATACATACTATCTTTATCTCGTTTCAAGAATTTCGTTTATTCTGTGGACAACAGAAGCAATGTCTGATTTATTTTTTTGGGAGAAGTGATGAGATAAAGATAGTATGTGTAACTCAGATGTTCTTTAAGTATTCAACTCGAATAATAGATCATTTTGTGCAAAATTTTGTCTTATTTAAGCCTGTTACGTCGAAAAAATTTTAGAGAAGAGATCTAAGGCAAAAAATACAAAATATAATAGATGTCTCCCAGAAATGATGACTAGAAGGGTTAGAAAATCAATTAAAATGCGCAGAAGAAATAGTTAATTTTTTTGTTTAATAATTGTTTCTGATGTAGCTTTTCACGCTCTTACTAACGATATATTTAGATATTTAGTTTTGATCAAGTTTAACGGTCAAAGAATGCGTTTTAAATGAATTTCGTGGTTGCGTCCATAATTTTCAATTTTGTGACCTTTAGAGAGCTCTTTTTTGAATTATTCTTTTCTCAACAGACAGTTGAGACTTTGCTCTTTCGAATAGTATATTTGAAAGATCCGTCGCTATTTGAGAAATGTCAAAAACCACAGAGAAAAGAAAGTGTCCGAATATTTTTTTCGTTCCAAAAGTCGACTGAGTGTAAAAGAAGACTCATTATAGACTCATCTAAGATCATTAAAATTTCTTCAAGTGGACAGAAATGTAGAGCAGACTTCGCTCTATCGAACGGTAAAAAAATAAGTTTCGAATTCCTTTTATTTTACGAGGTAATAAGCTCGTAAGAGACGCTTCTTACAGTGCCTGAATACTTCTTACACATACTGTAAATGCTTAAGGATACCCCTCCCCTCTTTTGGGGCATCCCGTAGAAATGCTGTGAAATAAAATCTAAAAGTCGCTAGAACTTCGTATTTTCAGAACTGATTGGAAACTCAATGGAGTACTTTTTCGTTTTTGTTTCAAGTTTTCAGCTATTGTCGTTCACCAGTCTTCAGAAAACTCGGTTTTTCATTGTCCCCCATTACGACCCCCCTTAAATTTCGTCCGATCGAGTTCAAAATTTTACCATAGATACTTAAGGTCATTTCGCAGGGGTAATTTTTGGGAAATTCTTTTGAGACATTTCCTGGTCGGGTTATAGGAAAAATACTAAAAAACATCTCAAAAACCAAGTTTTTCAATTTTAAAACCCTATAACTCGGTAAAGAAATGTCTCAAAAAAATGCTTAAGCTTCGTATGCTGAAAATACGAAGTTCTAGCGACTTTTAGATTTTATTTCACAGCATTTCTACGGGATGTCGCAAAAGAGGGGGGGTACCCTTAAGTTGTACTCCTTCTTTCTCAGAAAAACAGTATGAAATTCCTTAGCATCTGGTGTTTTTACAAAGTATGTTAACCTGTTGAATTATTCATCATTCAAGTTTGGTCTGAAATGCAAAATTTTCGACCTTTTTCCCCGGTATCCGCCTCTGACATTAATACTATTCAAGCGTGAATATTTAGTCATCCTCGTCGTAACAATGTAAAAAGATCGTAATTATCATGAAATTCAGTTCTCTACAATTTACAGAGCGTAGCTACGACTTAAAATGAAAATGGATGTAAGAAAAAATAAATATTATCATGTAACTTTATTATTGTTTCTTTCTTTCTAACGACAAGAAAGAAGAACGGATATAAATATAGAACAGATTCTCTCCCCCTTTCTCTCGGCAATTTTTGTACACATTTAAGCACACAAAAGAAAAAAAACAATATAAAATAAATTAATAATAACACCGAATATTCGTTGACAGAAAAATCTTTTGTGATTTTGGCTCATATCTTTTGGATTTTTTTAGAAAATAGTTGATTGTCATCTTTATACAAAAAACTATACACACACTGAGTATATACAAATGAACATACAAAAAAAAAACAAAAAAAAAAAACAACAATCTATAAACATCAATCAATTTGACGTTCATGTAAACTTTCGTGTGCCCAGAAGATACTTTTGATATTTAAACTACGCGCACCACGATTCTCAAATAATCCTGTACCACGTATATCCAAACAAAAACCAACAAACATCACACCTACTAAAAGAAAAAAACATCACTTCTAAAACATAATAGAATCAATAATTGTCTGTAGTTTACATACCGCTTGTTCATTATGATACGCTGAATTTGTTATATATGTACTCTCACTTGTACTCGATGGTGATCTTAAACGAAACGATTCACTTCGACTATGTGTTAAAAATGTGTGCATCGGTGAACTCGAACGAGCTGGACCATCACTCCCGTAAACACCTTCTTGTGTTACAGTAATAAGACTATTAGCTTTTCTATTTAAATTTTGTTTCTGTTGTGGTTGTTGTTTATTACACAAATTTAATTTATTGAATCGTGAACTAGAATTTTGTTGATTCTCTTTCATCGGAATGATATTAATTGTAGTTAATGGGGTTGCCGACAATGGCATTTGAAAATCATTCAGTTCTTTAATCTCATCGTCCTCGTCACTGTTGCCATTATTATTATTATTTTGAGCACCGGAACGATCATGCTAAAACCAAAGGTTAAAAATGTTATTTAATTAGGAGCTTCACAATATTTGTTCAAACTTATTTAGTATAATGATTTCATCTGAATTCTCTACACTCTTCATTCAAAGAAACAGAGAGAATGCAACAAAAAATCACTTAATAACTCTGGATTCTTTTACTTTCGCTTGTTGCATTCGACTAAACTTAAAAAACTAAAATGTTTGAGAAAAAATGTTCGTTCTAATGGAATGTTAGAAGTCGAGCCCAGAGTGAAAGAAATAAGCTGTCTGCTACGGTTTCGTTAGACAATAAAAAAGTATTTTCATATAATGAGTGATAAATCGTTTCCTAAAAGGAATGCGCAATTAAGTTTCTCAATCCTATCTATCATTATTTACTCTTTATACTTTAAATGGCACCTATTTTGCTGCTTGGACAACGGCTGATGTGGTTTTAATACATTAAAAGAGATATATCCGCGTGAAGAAAAGTTTAGGACGCTCCCGCTTATCAATCGATAACTCATGGAATTACCTTGTTCTCAAAAGCAATCCATTTTTTATCACATGCTTCATTATCTTTTTATAACAACTCTACGAATAGATCGTGGGTTGGCCCATGGTAGATAAAGGGTTAATCCCATATCGTTGAATTACACTAAATATTCATGTACTTTTCAGTCAAGAGTAATCTGTTGCTGATAGACTGAGATTTTCAATAAACAATACCATCATTAAACGTCAAAACTCTGTTGTTCTTTTAAGGGTAAAACTAACCTCAAATTTATCATTAGTAGGATACAGAAAGAAGAGGGAGAGAATAAATCATTCTTGCCAGTACTGGATCCAGAAATTTTTCACGTGTAGCAAGGAATTAGGCATTATAAAAAGAAATGTATCTTGAAATAAGACATTTTCTTGAATGTTATCTTTTTCTGACTTATTTTGTATAGTAGTTTAAATTTCAAGGCTGGTCATACTAAATAGAACCATTAAGGTAGGCTAGAAAAAAAAATGAAAAAATTTTCATCTTCTCTTCGTCACATTCAAGTGGTATATGCGAAACAAAAGAGGTAAATGATTTCTTGTACTTCAGCTGGTAAAAATAAGATCTTTATCTTCGATTGTAGAAATAAAACTGATAGATTCGTTTACCCTCAATAAAGATGTAAGAAAACATAAGGTTGATACTTCTGTTAGACAACTTTTTTTCTAATGAAGGGGCTTTTACGTCATGCGTTTTTTATTCGACAACCATTTCTCTCTGTTATGCGTTTTGCTGTTGTTTAAGAACAAACTTCGAGCTAAGACTGGGCTCATGTCTATCTTTAAATTAGTATAGTCCAACCATTTTGGCAACGAGATGCGTTAGTATACTAACGCATCTCGTTATCGAAATAGTTTAATTGATTCTAGTCTATAGACTAGAATCAATGCAGTTTTTTAATTATTTACGTTAATTAAAAGATTGCCTCGAAGATCGGCAAGTTCTTATTTTCGGAAGAGGTTTTTATTATAGAAGAGACAAAAAGAAAGATATATCGGAATATAAACATAAAGACGATATCATCTCGCTTTTCGAACTGCATATAAAGGAAGAAAGAATGCGTGTGAAATATACGACATATAAAAGAGGTGGAAATGGACACACAAGTATATTGCAGATGAACAAGTCCAAGTCCGAATTTGACAAATCTTTTGACGAACTTGACTTTGACTCAGAAGTAACCGCACTTGTCCGTCTGTGAATTGCTTGCTACTACAGTTTGCTTTTGGCATACCTCTACCCCATTTTAACTTATTAACTTAAAATAATCACCGATCATTCTGAACTTTTTATCGTGTAATCCAAAAACAGACCAAATTAATTAAAGTATGAAAATTATTTCACTGATAGGTGTACAGTAACTAAGGAAACCTGTATAGTGTATGAGGAACAAGGTATCTTTATTTTCTTGTCTTTAACTTTGTCTCGATTAATACACGGATTCCTGTATATTCCTGTCGTAAATTTATTGTTGTTGTGTCGCTATTGTTACTAGTGTACGGCGGACATTTCTTTTGTGTGACACGGGACTTTCAGTTGAAGAAATATATACCTTTTGATCCATGAGACAGGATTAATTAGAAGATCTTCTCTAGTAGTTGATTACTTCCCGAATACCTGGCAAGTACTTGACTTGTTTTCTCATTTATTAAGCACTTAAACAAAAAGGCAAGTGTTGTTACTTCTCAAGTTCTTGTCTAAGTACTCGCTAAGTATCATCACTTGATTCGCTTCAGCCAAGTACTTGAACGAGTCAATCACTCTTTTCTTGTTCTGCATTAACAAGTTGCATATAAACGTCACAATATCAATTAGTATGAACTGAGAAAATAAATGTAGATATTTCTACTGAGTTGAACAAACTTAGTATCGGATGCATGCGTGCACTCTACAAAAGTAGAATACGACTGCAGAATGCGTACAAAATAAAGATAAATGGGTTCTTGGCCGAAGCTTTTCAAGTAAATTTACTTGCATTGGATTAGCCAAGTGCCCGGACAAGTAAATTTACTTGGAAAAGTCCACAAGTACTGTCCTCGTTACTTAGCCTAAGTACTTGTGCAAATATTTGGCTCAAGTATATTCACCAGGATCGGATCACTTCAGAAAATAATGATTTAGAATTTTTTCCTATAGAACACAATCAGAGTACCGAACAACTAAACTATTAATACTTTTTTTCTAAAGAACTTATACTACTGATAATTCTGAGAGATAAGTACCATAAAAAAACTCTTCAGACGATTCTGAACAATTCAATTTTTTAATTTAAGAATCCTGTTAAATTATTTTGAATTGTTTGTAGTCGAAATATTTTAAAACTTTTAACAACTAAAAATTATTATGGATAAACATGAATAAATAAATATCAATATCTTCTTACACTCTGTCTGTAGGACGTTTTTCTTTTACAACACCACCATTTTTTCTTGTTTAGCAAAAAATTGGACGGATGTGATACGTAACGTCCTCTCACAGATAAAGAACCCGCACCACCACTACTCATCAAAGTATCAGGACCCATTTCAACGAACTCACGATCCTAAATTGAAATAAAGTATAGATCGATATAATATACATATTATTGTATATTTCTATTTACGGTTGTTAATTCTAAACAATGCAATAAATGATGATGTTGGAGTTCAAATGGGTTTATCAATGCTATTCGATCTTGACTATCATCAAGTAAAAATTGTTCACGTCGACGTTTTGCTGCCACAAATGCATTACTTGTCGCATTACGAGCTAAACGAATTCGTGTTTGACGCATTTTCTAAAGATACAAGTTAATTCTTATCATACAGATCTATTACTATTTTAATTTTTTTGCGACACTTACTCGCTGCGCTTTCATTTTATCTGCTCGTTGACTCTGATGATAAATACGACTGAAATTTGATACTATGACTGGAACCGGTAATGCAATGACTAATACTCCACTCAATGAACACACACCTCCAACAATTTTGCCCGTCCATGTTTTTGGAACCATATCACCGTATCTAGAAGATAGAATATTATACTTACAGTTCATTAGTAGTTTTAGGCTTTTCAAATTAATTCGATCTTAAAGAAATGTTCATACATTGAATTGTTCTCAATATTTTTTATTCTTTAATTTTTTCTTTTAATAATCTGCATCACCTATCTTCCCATTACATGGGAACAAAGTAACCTACGATAAATTAAACTAAAAATTGGCATCCTACATGAGTCAACTGTAACTAAACTAGTATGAAATTTATACTTAATAAAAGAAAATTATTATCAATCATAAGAGCATTCAATGCGTAGAGAAATCTATTTTTAAATGTTATCTGTAGAATGAAAACATATATTATAGATAATATGTTTCTGTGTCTGTGTTTAACTGTATTTATAATAGATTAAATTGACTGTAATACGTCTAATAAAAATAGCGTATATTTGCATCATATATTTATTCAAGACAATATACATTCTATTTTTATTTATCAATATGCGCACAATAATGTTAATTCAATAATATTGTATAAGATACGTCCGTTACTAACAGATTTTAACGTATCACAATTATTTGATCTTCTATTCACAATATTAAAATAATCTCAATTTACACAATACATGCATACAATTAGTGTTAGTGCTGAATTAATTATGATGTTAAGTTATGAGTGAATTAACTGAAAAAATTATATGATAATACCAAGAATAAATTTTTTTAATAGATCATTTTTAGAATTGACCTTGCATACGAAGAATAAAAGTATGATCCTGTATGTTATTCGCTATCAATAGGACTGTAAAAAACATCATGATCGTATCTCAAAATGTTTACTCCGATAGCTTCTTTAAACTTAAAACTATAAAAAAGAAAAAGTAGTTTTACTTATTTCTCAATTCGATAATGTATTATACATAAATGTTCGACTTTAAGCTATATAAAAATGAGTTTAAATTTAAATACATACCCGAGTGTTGTCATTGTAACGATTGTGTACCAAAAGGCTGCTGGTATACTTGTAAATTTTGTGTGCACTACACTTTTCTCTGCATAGTACATAACAGTAGCAAAAATAATAATGGCCATTGTTAACGAAAATAATAGAAAACCGAGTTCACTCGCACAACTTTTTAACGTATAACCGAGAACACGTAATCCTTGGCTATGCCGAGAAAATTTAAATATCCTGAATACACGAAATACACGCAACGTCACAAAAGCGCCGCTTACTTCGCCTTTATTTTTTGGCATAAATAAACCGATATAATATGGCATAATAGCGACAACGTCAATGACACTCATAACACTACGAACAAATTTTAAACGATCAGGTGCAGCATACAATCGAAGAAAATATTCTACCGTAAATATCATAACACAAGCAGTATCGAGACAAAAAAATTGTTGACCAAAACGTTCACCACATGACCAAATATAACCGGTCTCAGGATTTGGTCCACAAGCAATCGTATCAAGAACATTTGCAATTACCGAAACGGCAATAAAAAATCCTGTCACATAATAGAAAACAGATGCCATTGTAGAAGTATTTGGATTTTCAAACGCTCGCCACATCGATTCACGCGCTGATTTTGGTTGAGGCTGTGCCTTATCTTCATCTTCGTGTAGACGATCGTCAATAAGACGTTCTTGATTTTCTCGTTTACGATCACGATAATCTTCGTAACAACAATCACCGATAATATCCGGTAGTATACCGAAAAAAGCGAGTTCTTCGTCATAAGCCGCTATGCATTCGTGTTTAGCATAGTGTAGTTTACCAGTACGATAAAAGTTTAGTATAATTCGAAATACGTCAGGATCTCGATCGAAAAAATATTCTTTAGTTTCTAAATAACATTAGAAGAATTATTATAATTCAATCTATTGACATATAAAATTTCAAAAATTACCTTCATCATAAAAGAATTCTTTTTCATTTGATCCTAATAGTGAATCAGGATATTTTTCTAATGTTGAACGCCAACATTCAAAACGTCTACCACTGACATTAATTATAATTTTTTCATCACACCTCCTTTCGTTTGGACTTGTTCCGTTTGATGTTGTCGATGTTGATGGTGAAGATGATGTTTGTGGAGGAATTCGAAATGGTGGTGGTGGTAATGGGTTTTTAGCTAATGGTACCCATCCAATAGCAGCTGCTCTAGCAAATGGAAGCCAAGCAGCAACACTTGCCATATTGTCTAGAGCAAAAAAGACAAAATTTTATCAAAAAATATGAACTTCTTCTTATAAAAAACGTTTACTCGTTTTTCCATATACATTTCTTGCTATTATCTTCATTACCATTCTTAAAAAGACATTTCTATTTTCTGACTTGCTATTTATTCGAAAGAAATACAAGAATATAGCGAGCTTTTCCGATGGCTGTACTTTGGAAATCTCTTCCCACATGGCCACGAAAAATACGAGAACAAAAATAAAAGGATATTTTTGGATAAGCTTATTCTAGGGGAAAAAAAAATCTCTCTCATTTCTTTTATATTTTTTTATTTTAAATATTTTAGATTATAAATGTTTATGAACTTCTTAAACTAGAATCTCGTTCAACATTGTCTACGTGTTTTTCCTAGATGGAAAGGGAAAATAATGAAATAATACGAGAAGTAAGATAACAGCAACAAAAAAAAGGGCTTCAAGCAAAATCGTCTATCGCCGGAAGTAATTAAGATTATTAACAACTGCATTTTTTAAAATAAAATACTCTACTTCGCATATCTTTATTTTCATCTTAGATACAGTAAAAAAAAAAAAAAGAAGAGAATAAAGATTAACCAACATGAAGCAAGTCAACAGTCACAATTTTGTACTAAAAATAATATCCGGAGTTTAAACAATATACAATAAGCATAGAAAGTAGCTCTCTATTTGATCTTTAATTTTTCATTTAAAGGACAGATTATTATTTTTAAATATCAGCTAATATTTGACTCTCTAAAAACTCTTCCTTTCATCAGTCATACAATACAAGAGAAGTAACATTGTTTTGTATATATGCGCCAATAGTTCCACACTAAGTGCTACAAATGCTTTTAATAGCAATCATGTTTCTTGATTTTTTTTGTTGTCTATGTTAATCTGGTCTTTCTTTCTTTTTTTTCTTTTTTTTTTTTTTCTTTTAGTTTGACTAGATATATAGGTTTTTTTTTCGAACATCAATTAGACTGCAGTTCGTCTTTCATTCATCCATAATACAAACAAGCGCTATATAATTTATATAGCGAATATTATTTATATTAAAGAATAATAACACTATCAACAAAAGAATGTATATATAATATATATATATTATGCACTCTCGTAAAAGCCAAATAGCTCTCCCTCTCTCTCTCTGTTATGTTGATCATTTGCTTAAAAAAAAAAAATTTACAGAGTTTAATTGAAACTGTATAGTATTATTTTGTGCTTTTCTTTTCTTCTGTTTTTCTCCTATTATTCTTTGCCTTTTACAATAGTCTTATGAGAAATTTATTATGAACAAGACTATAATTGATAATTAACAAACAGATCATACACAAAAGAAAAAATAAGAACATACAAAATTCGTGATAGTATAAGAAAAGAAATGTTCAATTCAAAGGTTCATAAGTATTTATATTTTAATAAATTTCTCACATTAGTTGCAAAGGTGAGTTAAACACTCTAATTGTTTTTGTGAGTATTTTTTTATCGTATAAAAAAAATATCTCTGCGTATGTCTCTCTCTCTCATTATGACTGTTTTTCTACTTAGAGAATATTAATTCAAAGTTGACATGCATACAAAAACAATCGATCTGTACGTGACATGCACAAAATGGGACGGACAAAGAAAATGTTATATTTTAACAATAATAACAAAAAGAAAAACTCAGCTCCATTACTTTTTTTGATAATGTATCAAAAGAGAAAATGTTCCCGGTTTCCATCATAGATATGTTCATTTCATTTTTCTATTTTTTTTATGCTTTTAAAAAAGCTAAAGTCAACTTTTTTGTTGATTTTCAAAATCAAAATAGAATATATTTTTTGAAAAATCATTTACTATAATCTTGAAAACATTAAAATAATAATGTATCAATTACTAATAAAGATAGAATATGTTTTCTATGTTAATATTGTTCTTCTGTTATTAGAATGTGTAAACGAAAATATTCACACAAGAAAATAGAAAATACAAAAAAGAAAGAAGAGAGAGATTATTTCGTTCAATATTAGTAGTTAAATGTATGAAAAAAATAAAAAACAAAATCTTGTTGAATGTTGATAAAAACTCAATAATCAAAAAGTAAATTATAAATTCTAACAGAAAAAGATGCCTTGATGTTCTACTTCTTTTTTTTTTTTTTTTCTTCTACAGAATATTTGTTCGTCATACCGTCTGTAAAAACAAAATGCCGTAAAAAATAAAATTAATTAACTAAGATTATTGGCATTTTTGAGCATAAGAAATAGATAATAAGCAATTGTAAATCTTCTTGTCATCTATTTCAAATGAACAGAGGAGAATTAAAATTTATACTCAAAATTGACTTTTATCCCTGGATAGAAAAAAAAAAATGATAGTCTCTTAAAAATCGATGATTAAACTCACTATAAATTTATGATTATAATGTTTAATTAGTAAATATAAAAATTACATTTGTTTTACATGACTCTAACAAGATTTTACGTTAAAATTTTTAATTAAAATAAAATGTAATAAACAATTAGTTTTTGAGAAGAAAATAGCCCGTTTCAATCTAAAAACAGTTGGTCCTACTCGAAGTTTATGGTAATTTTTATAATGATTTTTTTTACGTCTCTTTCTCTCTTTGTAAGTAAACGGCGTTTTCACCGAATATTTTGTAAATTTACTGTAAATAATAATTTATTGTTTTGAAAACAAATGATCTATACTCACCTTAGTTAATAAAATGTTTGATTTTCCATATAATTGTTTACTCGAAAAATCAAAAAAATAAAAAATAAAAATTTGTAGAATAATCGGGTCGATAATCGAGTAAATAAATTTATTTAACTATATTTTATTTTATCTTCTTTTTCCTTTACGTTTAAGGTTAATCAAGGCATCGTCGATAATCGAAATCATTTTTTCTATATCTGATGGAAAACTCAGCTACGCTAAAGAACGATGATGATGACGATGTGAAAAATAGAAAAAGTATTCGTCGTCGGCGTATAGAAAATGTGTTGTAAGATTGTAATATTATTTATTTGATTGTTATATAAAAACATATTTTATTATTACATTAATATTATTTCGATAAGAACAATATTTTGTTTTATTAGTGTTTAGCATTAGATATATAAAAAATAATCTTTCGTCAATTTTCTTGTTAACAACATTAGCTTAAATTTTCTCTTCTAGACGACACATGATCTAAAATAGGAAGAGAATACAAAACGGCATATAATACAGAGGATAATTAGCTTGTTGCTCTACTTGTTCAAATAGAATCCTGTCATTTTTTTTCTCTGAGACAATCAAGCTCAAAACATAATGTAATATATATAGTAATATTAATACAAGCTATAATCTTGTTAGCCAATGTAATACAAAAATATAATCTCGCATTACTATTGGCTAACATTAAGAACACTCACATCCTGAACATAATTGGAACTATAACAGTTCAAATTAGTTATACTATCGCAAGGAAAAAGAAAAAAAACTAAAATAATAAACATGTCAAAATATTTTCTACAAATATAGATATGATTTTCATCTAAAAGATTAATCTACTTTTATCGAGTTAGAACTTAGATACCTTTTGTTGGTTAATATCAATTTAAACCAATCTCTTCTCATGCAATATCATTTGTTATCATATTCAAAATAAAAAATGAATCTTTTCCTAAATTAACGAAGCATAATAATTACAATCGGTAAAAGTTACTATAGTTTGTGTTACTATACGTCTCTTGGCTTTATATTCGTCTTACAGATTGAACAAACAAAGAGAAGGGATTTTCTTTTAAAAAAAAAAAGTCCAATATGTTTTCTTCTCTCGCTCACACTTTTGCTGATTCTCTTCTGTTCTGTTGTTGAGCAAATAATTGAGAAAAACTTCATACTCTCTATACGTTAATACTAGCTTCAGTGACACAAACAAAAGAAAAAAGATTTCTTTACTATGATTGTGACGCTGACGTTGGAAGCACAAATACATACATAACCGTTTTTTTTTATGTGTTTGTGTTCGTCTAAAAAACCTTTTTGTTCTATCATTTCCGGTGAGGAGACATAACCTTTCTTTTTCTTCTTCATCGTGCTTTAGGTTCTTATAACAAGAACTAGCTATTCTTAAGAACATTGACAGTAAATTTTCTTTTTATGAACGAGAGACAAGTCTACCTATCACACACGAAATAAGGAAAACAATGAAACTGATTCTTTTCTTTATCTTCTTCACGCTCTAATAAACTATCGAATAACAGTAAAATAATTTTACTAAATTGTCTCTAGTTGCAAGTGCCAGGACTCACTTCAAAAAAAGAAAAGAAAAAGCCGAATGAGACAACTTCATCGCTTATTATTTTTTTCAATGGAGAAATGGTGTGTACAAAAGCAAAATATTCACACTTTAAAATTGCTAATAAGATTTTAACGTTTTAGATGTCCTTCGATGTTTACGTGTTTATTTATTTCTCACTCTTTTAAACAAGTCAGTTTGCCTT
>CAJNOQ010000642.1:0-44414 GCA_905250885.1 Didymodactylos carnosus | reverse complement strand
CTTATTTTCTTACGCAGACTTAAATTCGGCATCGTTTCATATTTAAACAAAGTTTCTCAATTGAAACCATTAATTAAAAAAATTAATTTAATTTGAAAAAATTGAAAAATCGGTTGAGAGCTAATTAAAAGTTTAGCTGGTGTAGCAGAAACATTGTATGAAGTTGTAAAGAAGTGAGATCGATAGAGTACAAAATTCTCTATCTACGTAGATAAATTAACTATTGAACCGCAGATAATAGACTAAAAGTCTCAAAAAAGGAGACGACAAAAGCTTGTCGCAGTCAGGCAACTCAGCACTCTTCAATATTATGAATAGTGCACAAACGACAAAACTGTTATCAGAGATTCAAATAGCAGCAAGCTTTGTAGAGAATTCAATTCTCTATCGATTGAGCTTAGAACCAACTCTGTGGACTGCCGGACAATGCCTCATGAACAACGAATGAAAGTGTCCGATTTTATCTGAGCCACCCGATATTTGGTGTAAGTAAGAATCGATGACATACATACTATGAGATAATTGAAGCGTATCAACTCAAATAGAAAACAGATGATATGCATTTTTGCTATGAATTTTTTTCATTTTTGTGAGGGTGAAATTGAAATTGAATTGAATGTAGTTTGGTGAAAAAACTGGTGTAGAAAACTCGGAGACAATCTCGTGGCTCTAGAACTTTGAGTTGTCTACAGATTGAATATTGAGAAATGATTTTCTAGGAGTTTGATTTTCAAGAGATCCTATTCTTACTCATTCTGATATCTTCTCACGCATTTTGTTACATACAATTACTAATTAGAAACTCTTTCAGCTATCATCAAGGAAAAAGCCAAAAGCAAATCGTCTTAAAATTGATGTTCGTCATCAATTTTCTTTCAATGATCTTTTCCCCACCATAATCAACTGTTCTCACTTTTGTCATTGGGACCATCATGAGTCGAATGTGAGATTCACCATTTCTACAAGATCAACTGGCTGTTTTATCACATAAGAAAATTAATGTTGCAGTCATGAACTCTTCTTTTTTGCCTGTTCGTGATATTGTGTTTTACTAGTGTTTTTCCTTGTGTTTGTATCTGAACCTTTGACGATGGACGCTTTTCTCACGTCCTTAATGATCATCCTTAATGAATGAAATTCGATAACAATTTAGGCTTTTTTCGATTTTATTACAGAGGAATGCCCAGGGTCGGGCGATAGCTGTATATAAGCTTGTCAATCACTAATAAGTGTTTTTCGTATTGATTTAACGCAATTAATCAGTTCTTGGTGTCAACATTATTGCAACATCCGTCGCACTAATAAGTTGCATACATATGTGTGTGTGTTATGTATTATTTTATCCAAATGTTACTCAGTAACAGCCGTTTAATCTAAATAATTTTGACCATATTGATCTTAATCTCATAATATCATTGTCTTTGAGTTCATTTGTGCAGTTAGGTAATGATAATAATGATGAAATTGAATAATAAAACTGGAGTGCATTTGGAATGCATTCTCTACGGGTGAGTCGACGATATATGTCTTTTTTTACTGTAAACAATATAAATTCGAAAATAATTCTGATCTCTTTATGAATAACAACTATGGCTGATTCGGTACACTTCCGATATTTGCACCAAAAGAGTTGTCAATTTGGACACAGAAACAATTAAACTCGAAGAAATTTTTTTTCTGGTATAAATATTAAGCGTACAGCGGCTGATGCAGTATTTAATGCTGATTACAAAAATCAACTTCAGATCGAAGTTGAAAATGTTAAAAAAATCGAAATTATAATTGAATTTCATCACGTTTTTATTAAAAATTTCTTGACCTACTCATTTTTTTAAAAATTCTTAAAACTACTCCTACAAAGGAGGGCCGTTTTTGGCTGTGCGTTGCCGACATCTATTTTCACAAAACGACACGAATAACTCAATAAATAGGACTCAAATTTTTACTTATCAGAGAACTTGTTGAGCTATATATTTGCCGAAAATCTGAAGTCTTTACCGTCTATATTATAAATATGAAATAAATCCAGCCGTCCTAAAAACAAATTATTCTGAGACAGTTTTGTTTAGAAAAAGAGATATTTTGCTTAATAGATACGTGCGACCATATATATGGCACGATGAGTGGATCAGCTACTGCTATCTAGATATGTATGAAACCTGTTTAGACATTGTTTGATAACATTCATGCCATTTTCCGCTGACAATATTGAAAAAGTTGTTGTCTAATAATGCTTATTAATGCATATGTTAGCAGTCAGCCTGTGTGCCTTTCTTATATTTCCTCTAGCCTACCTGGACATTGGTTAAGGTACATTACGAGCAAAATTTAGTATCACCATAATGTTCGCTGTTAGTGTATCGGTTCTCTGATTAGTTGTGTTTTGACCCGATATATTTTTAGAAGAGTGAGATAAAGAGTGAACATCCCTAACTGTGTCTCTAGGATTCCGTCGAAATATATGTTACTATACAGATTTTAATCTAGATGTGCGTTTCACTAAGTGACATTCTTTTTTCATCCTGTATCTTAGAAAAGAAAAACAGTAATAAATTTCTGATATAGGAACTTTATAAATGAATAAATTAAAATTACTTTCGTTCTATGTATAACATTTTGCAGTAACGTTTATTCTCTTTGAAAAAAGTTTCAAATACCTTTACCCTGTTCAATTCTTTATAACTCGACCTAGAATATTCGAGAAAACAATAACATAAAAATCAACACTTTCCATTCAGCACTAAAAATTGTAATTTGTTCACACAAAAATGGAGAACCGTTCTTTTTAGAGAATGCAACATAGATGTTGTATACATCAAAATGAAAAGGTTTTTGGAAAAAAGAAGGGTAGAGGAAAAGAGAAAAGAGCGTACCCTTAAGCTTTGTTAAAATGAGTATAATTTCCACTACATAACTAATTTTTCTACTAAATATCTTAGAAATTATATTACTTTAGTTCGAAAAAACTCCTTTTCTATTTCTGAATGATATTTTCAAAAATTGATTACTGAAGATTACTTGAAGATTATGGAGTCCACCATTAACTGTCTATTCTAATGATCATCATTTAATGTTCGAGCTATCAAGTATTATCAATTTTTGAAAATATCATTTAGAAATAGAAAAGGAGTTTTTTCGAACTAAGGTAATATAATTTCTAAGATATTTAGTAAAAAAATTAGTTATGCAGAGGAAATTACACTCATTTTAACAAAGCTTAAGGGTACGCTCTTTTCTCTTTTCCTCTATCCCTCTCTTTTGAAAAAACCTTTGCATTTTCAGCTAAACATAGATCAAGACAAATATTTTTCTATTTTCAGTGTGTCGTTGTTCGGCAACTCAGCACTCTTCAGTATTATGAATAGTGCACAAACGACAAAACTGTTATCAGAGATTCAAATAGCAGCAAGTTTTGTAGAGAATTCAATTCTCTATCGATTGAGCTTAGAACCAACTCTGTGGACTGCCGGACAATGCCTCATGAACAACGAATGAAAGTGTCCGATTTTATCTGAGCTACCCGATACAATATATTTTAAACGGAAGTATTAATCATCTACAAAATAAACTGAACATTTTTTAATAAGATTTCGTGAACTCAAAAACGATTTGTATGAATTGATTGAAATAGAACACGGAAAAATAGAATTTTGAGCGATACAAATACAAAAAGAAAATACATTCGTGTTACAGATTACAAATGAAACGAGCAAACAGCAGCATCATCAATAATTTTGTGACCTAATATTTATAAAAGTGCAAGAAATAAATACATATACATTCATAAGTATGTCCAAAATTTGTGAGCGTGTGTTCTGCTCGATTTCTAATAGACACTATACCTAGGTATGCACCAGTTACGGACCAGTTATTTTCAACAGTTTTTCGGGGCATCCGAGAAAGTTGTTATAACGCGGGTATTAAGAATCGGTTAGACATGCGAAACGCCTCATTTTGTAGACAAATTTTTGGTCTATGTATTTGTATGAAAGATAAAATTAAAGCTTGAAAGAGAGAAACATTTTTAACGAATTACTGAAGAGACACGAACAGTTATGTAACTGGTGACCGGTTATCACGTACAGTTATGGCATTTAAAAATGCTCATATTTTTGTCAATATTAACTTTAAACTTGTTTTGTTTCAACAAATGCATAGAACAAACATTTGTGTACAAACGAGACGTTCCGCAAGTATGAGCGATTCTTATAACCGCGTTATAATAATTTTCCTGGATGTCCTAACGCCAGTTATATAACTGGTGCATGCCTAACTATACCATTGTTCTCTGTATTCAAGGAAAATACATACAAATTTTGCTGCAACTAGTTCCTTTTTATCCAATGAATGTAAACGTGACTTCAAACTTCGAAATAAAAAATTTGTTGGATGAGTTCAAGTTAAGTTCCGTCACAAAAATATTGATAACGGTATTCATTGAATACAAATAAAAAACATACAAATTATTTTATGTTATAACTACCGCCAAAAATGCAAAATTTTACTAAAAAATAACAACAAAAAAAGCATATATTTAAAAATAATATAACAATGATAACACACCGGATAAAGCGAGAAAATATGTATCTATATACAAAAAAAATAACGATAACTTTTGCTAAACTCTAAATTAATATTCGAAGATAATATCAATCAGTTTGTTTTATTATCGAAATTTAAAAAGAATGCCTTCCGGTAAACTGCTTAAAACTTTTCAACGTAAAGAGCTAGAGACGTGTAGTTGTCAGATTCTGAAACTAGACACTCTGGGACGTAAACCTATGAAAAAATCAGGGCGGCCGATCAGGTTTACCATGGTGTACCATTCGAGACAATATCCCGAAACCTTACCGTTTCCAAATCACACCATGACATCCAGTCTCAAATAATAGCAGTCGATAGTCAAAATATTTTTCTTCAAAAATCGTATGCATAAACTGGAAATCTTATGTAAGTTTTTTGACTCGATCTACATTCTATGATCTCTGGTAATCATTCCCTGAAAATCTGAGTCTTTTGGACGAGAAATGAGTGAAATATACGGCTTTTAATTTTAGATAGTGACAGGCGAAATACAGGCTTTTCATCAAATTTATATTTCTGAGATTCCCAGATGTGTCTGCAACGAGATGTGTCGTCGGAAAACGTTTATATCTCCGGAATCAAAGGAGATGAAGACCTGCGTAGTTTTGAAGAGAAATGTTTCGGCTATTGACTGCTATCATTTGAGATTGGATGTCATAGTGTGGTTTTGCCGGAACGCATTCTTTTTAAATTTCGATAATAGTTGATAACAATCAAAAATATTTAATAGTGTGGAAATATCTCTTACAGCTATGATGATGCCATGTATAAAATATCACTGTCGAATATGAAAATCTAAAAAATAATTGCGTAAAGCGAACTGTTTTGTATTCACTGGTTTTTTGGACGAAAATGAGAAACAACTGTAGTGAAAACATATCTATACACAACATAAAAAAATAAACACACCTGTTATGGATAAGGGGCAACAAAAACAACAAAAAAAATCATAGTTGAAGTGTCCATTGAATTCTAAGATGATGCCGTTGGGTTTGTGTGTATGTGCTGTAAGTTAGTATTTGTACGACTACCGGTGAACGTTTTAAATGAGATCATGTATATTCATGTGAAACATAGAGTGGATGATTTATTATGACTCGCGTGTAGATGATTTTGTCGATCTTCCTGTCGGTGAACAGTGGTGTGGATAGTAAATACCATCAGAAGAAGAATATTGAGTTTCAGCTATATAATCTGATCGTTGAGATGATGGTCTATAGGGTAAACTATGATGATCGACTGTGGAAGTTGACAAAGATAAAGGATAATGGTGTGCAGTTGGTTGAGTTAATTGGAATTGAAACTGATCATTCTGTTGCTTTTGTTGATTTGACACATTTGACGGTTGATTAAGTTTTCTCAAGATTTTCAATATAAGATCACGTTTATAAGGATCATTGATACAGTTTAATAGTTGCACTTTTTCTTCTTCGTTGTCTCTTCGGTAATAAAGAGCTGGATTATAATGAGCGGGTAATTGAGATTTATGATAATGGACAGCTTTATTATGATGATTATTTGCTAAGATGAAAATGAACAATCTCACATTGTAATTCAGCACAGATTAGAGCTAATATTTCGATAACAAATACGTAATTAAGATAATCATACAGAAAAAATGTTAAATAAAAGATGAGTGCTTATCGTTAATGGTATATAATTTATAGATCAAAGATATTATTATGAATGATCAAGTATAAATAATGAGAAATATATTGCTTTTGATTTTATCAATTCTGCTTACCAGTCCAAATTGGTAGTACATTTTTTACGAAGGCTCTTGTGTAAATTTAGCTTTCGTTTTGCATATGCTAAGGGATACAGGGAATAGAGATGGGCTCGAGTACTGTTTTCCATCCCGACTCGGAAATTCTTTTCATCCGTATCCGACTTATGCCTAAAAATTTTCTCCTTTTCGGTTTTCAGCTAACTCTTTTGAAACTTAATGTATTCAAGCTAAAATCTTGTATTTTTTCACTAAAATGTTGCGGTTTTCTACTAAAACCTTCCGGGTTTCTGGTAAATCTAAAAGAAAACGGACAACTACGCGCATCCGACAACTTCGTACCCGTACCCAACCTTCGGGTTGGATCGCGTTACACATTTCTAATATGGAAGATCTATAAATAACAGAAAAACGTCGACAAACCTGGTGGGAATAAATTTTGTTCATGATGTTGTTGTGGTGAATTCGGCGATGAAAGACGTGCTGTTAGATAATGATAATGTTGTTGTTGTCTTTGTTGATGATGATGATGATGATGTGAAGATTGCATAGACTCACTCATATACTGTACTGCATAAAAATTTTGAGTATTTAACATGTCTTTATTGTAACATCCTGCAGTTGCTGTTACAGGTGGAATAACATTCACACTTGAAATATCGTCATTGATCATTTTGATCGAAAACTTATCATTAAATTGATTCGCTTTATGCAACGGAGGATATTTTCGAAGTGATCGCGAACTGCAAAAAAGTATAGTATGAATAAATGACCCGTAATGCTGTATAAAAGTTTACTTTGAATCTTGTTGATTAACCGAAACACATGAAACGTTAGTTTGATCTTTTGGTAGAAAATGTGACGTATTTGCCTTTTGATAATAACTATCGGACAACACATCACTAGAATTCATAGAATTACTCCTAGGAATTGCTGATCCATTTGGAGATAAAACTGGTACTTGATGATCATTAATTTTCATTAGATTTGTTAATTGTTGTCTTTGGCCACCTGTTATTCTACTTACATCTTGAGAAAATGATGACTGTAGCGATGATTCTTGTTTACGATTCACATCCATAGAATTACCAGATGAAATAACGACGTTCGTTGTTGGTGAACTGTTATCGCTATCACTTCCACAAATAGATGTATCATATTCTAAAGATGTTGTCTGTGATAAACTATATTTATAATCTAATGTGTCTTTCTTTTTCCAGATATTTCGTAAATTTGTTGCCTTGTCGTCCTCAGTTATAATCTTTTGAGATTGCTTTTGTTGTGGTGTAGAATCTAAATCATTTTTGTTTCTAGAACTTTTTGAATTATTATTTTTTTCAATTTCATCATAAATACTGTATGTTTTATCTAATTCCATCATGCTATCGTCGTTTTCGTCGCGTTTTTCTTGAACGGTACGATCTTTGTTAGTGGTAGTGTCACTACTACCGGCTTGTGCACATTTTGAATTTTCTAAACAAACACGTTAAATGAGTCTGTGTCATCTAGAAGAACTCCCTCTGTCACTGCAAATAAACCTAGTATCAACAATACTGTTAGATCTGTCTCTCTGATTGTCTAATCCAGACATATCTCCTCAAACAAAAAAGCACAATTCCGACGGGTAAGTAGAAGAAACAACAGAAAAAACTAGAATTATTTTTACTACATCCGTACCTTTAATCTTTATCTATTTCTTTTATGAATTTTCTCTTACGAGGGAACTGTTCCAACTGCCTCGCGAGTTACGACTCCGTATTATCAGTAGAAGTAGATCTCAAAGAGACTAAGAAAAGTCTAAAATGGTTCGTGCCAATGACCTTTCGTTTTCGAGATATGATCGACTTTATGTCGAAAAATACGATTTTTTCACTTTTTTAATAATTATTTTCTCGATCATTATAACAAGTTGGGTGATGAACTTTTTTAACTCATAGAACTCGAGATATTTGTTATTTTTCATTGTCATCCCTTGTAAGACTGCATGTGTGTAGTAAAGAAAATGTACAGAACGCGTACAGAACGCCTTGGTCAAATATAATAAATATCTTGAGCTAACGATTGAGTTAAAATTTTTGGAGGAAGTAAACCACTAGTCAGGCTATTGAGAATAAAAGTTACATCACCTAACTTCTTATGATGATCGAGAAAAAAGCTATTGAAAAAGTGAAAATAATTGTACATAAAGTCGATTATATCTCGAAAATGAAAGGTCAGTGGCACGAACCATTTTAGGCTTTTCTTAGTCTCATTGAGATCTACTTCTGCTGATAATACAGAGTCGTGACTCGCGAAGCAGTTGGGACGGTTCCCTCGTTAATCAAAATTTACATATATATATATATGTACAGTAGTGTAATTTTACGTCCAAAGTTTAAGTGTATATTTCTCTTGGAAATGACTCTAAGAAGAGATCGAAACGTAGAGTATTTTGTCTAATAAAGAATAAATAGATTTTCAATCACCAACTACGATTGCTTGTCTCAAATTTTGTTTATTTGAACTATTGACTCTAACCTCATTTAATTATATCACATCTCTTTTGAACTAAACGAATCACTTATTTTACCTGTTGTAGTTTGAGATTGTTCTTTTGCCGTTTTAACTATACTTGGTATGGTATTTACATTAATTTCCTGTACCAAAGGATTAACATTACTTATTGCCATAGATTTTCGTATAACTTCACTATGCTGTAGTCCCAATGTTCTAATATCAATTATTTTTAATAATAGTTTTGGATATATTTGATCTGTTTGTTCGATACCATATCGCCAATTCATATATTTTCTCAATAAACATGAGTATTTAATTTGTAATTGATTCACAAGTTTAATATCATTCAAATTTGATCGATCAGGTGAGAAAATAATAATTGGTATTAATAAAATTGTTGATACTTCATCCGTATATAAATTACACATACTAATTAAATATGTTTTTGTTGTTTCGAACAATTCCGTGCCCCAAAGTTTAATTAATATTGGATCAAAATTTAATTTTGAATTATCAACGGCAGCTTGTTGATCACGAGATAAATAATTAGTAAATTTTTGAGTGATGGGATCAAACAGTGTATTTGATGAACAAACAATTATTTCCATTGCGCTTCCTTTCAGCAATTTAACCTTATCGTCTTCAGAGAATAAATTAAAATCTTTTAACATCCGTGCAAATAAGACTAATCGTTGTATCGGAACCGTCAAGAAATTAGCAGCTGGATTCGGTGGCGTAGATGTTGTTGTTGTTGTGGTGGTGGTGGTGGCGGTGGTGCGGGCTGAGGATGGTGTGGATATACTACCGGATAGATCTGATTGACTAGGAAATTCTAACGGATATGTTCTAGAATAAAAAAGATATCAAATAAAACACATGTACTTCTAGCATCTATTCATATAGTAAATAATTGGTATGTACTTACGCTCGTGCTTGATAGAATGCATGCGCCATATCTTCAATTAAAAGTTTTTCTTCTTTTCTTACATATTTATGAATATCTGGATCTTCATTGATCTGACAGTCTTTACGAATACGTTTACGACGTGAACCATATTTCTCTTCTCGCTCTTCGTCACTTAATACCCATTTCTACAATAATAATAAAACTAAAAAATGTTAAAATACAAATTTTATACTAAACAACACATACCGATTTCATTCCAATAGAAACACATTTTATATAACGACAATATTGACAAACTTTTCGTGTAACGAGATTCACAACACATGTTTCTAGAAAAGAAAAATTGAATGAACAATTTTTTTTCTCAATGATCATAATTTGTTTTAAGCTTAAAATACAAACTATTGATTATTAGATTTGATAATCAATTCAAGCACAAAGTATGGTATAAAATAAATTATATGAAAAAATAGCTTTCCAGAAAATAGTTCTTCACTCTGAGATCAACAAAATACAATTTCTTCTCACTAACATTTATATTAATTTTGGAGAATTCAGACATCTTTCGAAAATAAAATATAGCGTTTCAATATAGTATTTATTCGAGAAGCTGAAAGTTTTGGATATCAAGAAAAGAAGATAGAATCACTCAAGATGGTACCATCACTTCTTTACTGAACGATAACTAAACGGAAGAAATATCATAAATTTTCTGAAAATTAATTTCTAGATTTAATAAGAATTGTTTGTAAAAGAATATCATGAACATTTCTCTTCTACAAGTATAATATTGCTTCTCTGTAAAGAGCACCACTTTGACATAAGAGAAAAAGTGATTTTGTCTTAGATTCTCTATTTGATACTTTTTATGACGACCATAAGTTTGCGTACATGTAGCATTTTCATGCAATTAAAAAGTATATTTTTTACACGATAAGAAATAAAATATTGAGTATTAAAAATAATAACCGTTCATAAGGATAATCTCACATCTCATGAAATTTTTTTTATAAGGGTAGAATAAAAGTCTCGTTAACGTGCATGTTTGTAAATATTTTTGTTGATATTCGATGTGTAAGGTGCTGATATTTTTCCCGAGTATATTGAAAAAATATAAAATTTTTTAACTGAAAAATGAGCACCTTCCATGCTGGCACAGAAGACAGAAAAAGGAAGTCAGGAGCATTTCTTGTTAGAAGCATGAAATTCATTTTTTTGTCAGAGGGTTTGGCTCCCTATTGCTGAAAAACGTTTGTTCTTTTAAAAACATATATTAAAAAAAATATACCATCAAAGTTTCGGAAAGTTACTCTTGCCCACTTGCTTAACTGCAAAAATGTTTTTTTTTGTAAAGTTGTTGAGTTGTATTTTATTCAATGAAGTTTGATGCGCTGATCATAAATATCATATTTTTACTGCAAAATATTTCCTGAGTAAAATTATATTTTATATATATCGAAGTGCTGGAAAGGTTGCGTTATTTTGCGGTCATACCAAATATCTAATTTGGGAAACTTTACCAAATGATGAAACAAAATTTGAAAAATATCCTCTGGATAACTTTAAAATAATATTTCACTGTTTACTACTATTTTTATACCACATCTAATATACGTTTCGATTGGTGTGTGTATGAATAAATTGTTACGAATGCATTATCACATACAATAATTTAAAATTTATTTTAGTACTGTCATAGAAAACCAACGCTTCCACTACAAGTGTTCAGTTATTATCTAATATAGAACCCTAGATATCATTTTGAATATCATTACTACTGCGTTCTCCACAGTCACTCGCTTCAATTATTTAAGGCGCACGACTGATTCTCCTTAATAGTAAGAGAATTTAATATGCTGAAATATAGCATATTAAATGGAAAAAACGTTTTTAACCCTTACCTCCACATGAGCATTTATAACTAGTATAACGTGTGCATTGAACAGAACGACGGAAAAAAGCTTTGCAAGATTCACACGAGTTTCCACCAAAATGTGTTCCTGAAACATAAATAAAATAGTTAGAAAATACTTTTTAATTTTCTTTTTCGTTTGACATGTTTTACCTGTACTCATATCTCCACAAACACTACATAGTCGGTCTGATGTTGTTGTCGATGATTGCGATTGAAAAATTACTTTGGATGAAGAATTAGTCGCATGCATTGCTGATTCTAGATGGTTAAATATACGTTGTTCTTTTGCACGTGCTATAATTTGATGATCATTATCGTTATCGATATATGAATAAAGTTTATGTGAATACTGGTCGGAAGAAAAAGGACTTGGTGCTTAATCGATGTTTAACTTTTGTTGTTGTTCTTTATTCTTACGATCTAATAACCATTGTTGTCCAATCTGATTATAATTGATCGAAAATGATTTTCCACCACGTGAGGACGCTGAATTAATTTACGTTTTAATATGTGATCAGGAAATAAGTTGAAAATAATTAATAATTTAATAAAAAATATTTAGTAGTGATAATCTGTAACAATACATTTTTGATTAATTAATTAATTATATTAAAAGTACTGACAATGGAGTTAATTAAAAATAGAAAAGATGTACCCAAGTGTCAAAAAAAATCTAGTATTGCCTAATTCATCTAGATTATTAGATTTTTACTCGATTGCAATTATTTGCTAAGGGCAGTGGAAATCTAGTAATCGGACGATTGCCAGATTTCTTCTAGTTGCAACTATCGATTTATCGCCCGATAATCGACTGATTTAACTAATGCTAGTTACACATGTAGACGCATCTCGTTAAAAGTCCCTTTTTCCAGCTAATAATCTAGATGTCAACTACTCGTGTATGTATCGCCCGATTACAGACGCAATGTATCTAGATTTTTCCCACAGGTGATGTTTGCTTGGGTATGATTTCAGAAAAACAACAAAAATGTGTACCTCCGAAACGCTGCTCTCCTTCTCATTTACTTTTCATACTTTTACGTCTATATATAATTAATGAAGTGGTACATTAACAAGGAACAATACTATAAACCATTACAAAAAGTTGTTTTATTTAATAGTAAAGACACGAACATCCCTAAATTAAAATCTGAGTTGGCCAATCGATAGAGCAATTTTTAAGTGTGAAATGCGTGTAACACTGAAGTTATTTTTGGAAAATCGATTACTCAGGGTAGAAATAGTATAAAAAGTGGAAAATCGTTTCATTTTGTAGAGTTCTGAATGCTAGATATTTCCGGCATGCCAAAACTTGGTGATGCTAACTTTGGGTTTTTCAGGGTTTTTTTGGAAAACCCGGGTTTTCCGAAAAGGTACTCCTTAATATTGCGAAAAATTTTGGTTACATTTGCGGAATCAGCGTCAAAAACTGGTCTAGATCCACTAGGTTTTAGATTTTTAATTCTGCGCCGCAGAGGTCTTATTGATGAAGCTTTGGAAAACAGGAAAACCTTTGCCGAATCCAGAAAACAAGGTTTACAAGGCTAAAAATTTTGGAGTAGATTGAGTGCTTTACCCATACTAATCACTGATAGTTTCAGCTCTTTGCTGCCTCTGGTTTCGGAGAAAATCGCCTTTTATCAAAAAATCTCGTTATGGGGGGGGTTATACTTACAGATCTATACCTTGGTCATGAAAGGTTTTCCGGAGCTGAAATTTTTACCATAGTCTAGTGTCAGACTAGGCCACGTGTGGTAAAAATTACAGCCGAATCGGTTGATGTCGGTATAACCATCTGTCTGAACTACTCAGACAATGGCTCTTAAGCATACATTTTCAATGAATACTCACGAACACATACGAACATCTGAGGAAAAAGTCGTTATAGTCTAAGTATTTTTTAATCTTTTCAAAAAAATTTAGACTTTATCATATTTCTAGGTCAAAACAAAAAATATTGGAACATCTGATAGCTATACGTCGATTATATTAATAACTATGAGTGTCTATAGAAAGATGTATTTAATAATACTTCTTAAGAAAGACTCAAAAATTAGGAAAAAGTTATTTAGTTCTGAGTACAATAATTATTTACGATAGAACTTTTGTAGAAAATAACTTCCGTAAGCCGTTTTAATTTCAGTTTAACAATCTTAATTAAAATAGAAAAGATGTATGATTTCAGAAAAACAAAAAAAATTTGTGCCATTCATTTACTTTTCATACTTTTACGTCTATATATAATTAATTAAATGGTACGTTAACAAGGAATAACTAGAAATGTTATATACCATTACAGAAAAGCTGTTTTCTTTCAAAGAAAAGACACGAATACCCATGAACACTCCTAAATTAAAATCTGAGTTAGCCAATCGATAGAGCTCATCGAGCTGAGTATAGCAACGCCTAACGAACATCCAAAAAAGGTTTTATAGTTTCGCGTTTTAAGCATATATTTTCAATGAACGTCCACGAACACCCAAAAAAGTGTGCAAAATTCATTTTCAGATTGTTCTGAGCCTACTGATACCATTTTCAACCCGAGCAAAATATTTTCAAGGATTCTTGAAAAAATTTACCCTTTCGGATATTACAAAATTACAATTAAACGCCTTTTTTGGATTTCACAGTAAAGACATCTAGGCATATTAAATATCATAAGAAAGTCCGTGAACTTCTCTACAAAAGTACTATTTAGGAATTATTTAAAAGTTCTTTGTTCAATTTTTTTTTTGTTGTTTTTTTTCAATTGTGCCGTTGATCGTACTTTTCGTACCCATGCAATTTTTTTCTCCAAACCTGATTTCAGAAGCCTAAACTGCAGCTTTGTTCCAGATTATTATTGTTTCTTATCTAAGTAGTGTCTGATAGAAAAACTTATACAAAATAGATCACAAAGATCACGCTACTACGGTTCTGTTATTGTGGTGTATTCGCCATCTATTTTTCGCAAACGTAAGTTTTTTTGTTGTACTTCCTTTTTTGATTGTGCCATTTTTCAGTTTAAACTAGCCTCAATATCAATACCGTAACCTACAACCGAAACTATATATAGGTTAGGTAATCGACAGGCTTAATCGACGGGACTCTAATG
The DNA here is from genome assembly GCA_905250885.1 of Didymodactylos carnosus. NCBI lineage: Eukaryota > Metazoa > Rotifera > Eurotatoria > Philodinida > Philodinidae > Didymodactylos > Didymodactylos carnosus. Next base: position 29,692 of record CAJNOQ010000642.1, on the reverse strand, counting down.
CAGCATGAGTGAGTGATTTGCGAATATTCATTGATTTCTTTAAACAAGACGTGTTGAATGCTTTAATAAAAAATGTCATACTGGAAAGTTATACGAATAATACTGATAAATTCCCCAATGAATATGTGAAAATCTAACTAACTATTTCATAACCCTTGAGAAACTCCATCTTTTATCTGTAATTAAAATTTTTTCTAGTGCAACTACTTACATTTTTTTTATCCTCTAGTGGTTTATAATAACATTATTTTTTCAGTCAGCAATTTCTCACTATTGTGTGAAATGTACATGCATGTAATAAAAGTCTTTAGATTCGCGTTTTGAAGAGAAACCAATACGTTGATTATATCCAAACGCGAAGAAGTTCACCAATTTTCATTTCAATATACAAATGTGAAATAGGAGGACTAAAACTTCGTTGTTCTTTAGAAAATTTTCAATAAAGTTACTCTTTATGTCGTAAAACTAGGTTGAAAAGAAATTTGTTATATACAAACTGGAAAGAGTAATTTGAATTCTTTAAAAGAAGAAAACCTTGAGAGTTTATCTACTGTAGAATTTATCAGTATTGTTCGAGTAATTTTCCACTTTTACATTTTTTATTAAAACATTTAACACGTCTTCTTTAACGAAAAGAATGACAAATATTTTCAAAAACATTTAAATTTTATCATATTTCTCGACTAAAATATATGCAAAACAAAAATATTATAAACATTTTAGAATCCCCGGTACAATAGTCACTAGGTAAAATTCAGATTCTTTCTCTTACAACTCAAATCGATTTTTTTGTAAAAGTAGGTAAAAAGCTATAAATAGATTTTTAAATATTATTTTTCTAGAGTACTCGATGAACGATTTCTTTTGTAGGTATTAGCTGCTGTTTTTTCCTACCGTCAATTCGTCTATTTTTATTGTACTAGATGGGACTACCAAAAATAATCTTTTTCATATCGGATAACCTGTCCAATTTTCCTGTTTATCAGATGATATGTATGTCTACTTTTAACGCTCGTTCTAAATTTTTTCAACCGTGAATACAAATAATATTATGTAATATACGTTTAGAAATGAGTGACATGCACAGGTAATTAGATGGAACACAAAGCGGGTATTGCGAGAGAGTAACAAGCATTATTATATAACGATCGATTGCATTTAAAATTATAAAACATAACTGATCCTCTTTATTCATAGGTGATTGTTTTCATTCGTTTTTAGACAAAAATCAGTCGTTTTTTTCGTTAGAACTATAAGACGCGCCCTCCCTCCTCCCCCCCCCCATCAGAAACAATTTTGTTTATAAAAAGTCGATATTGAGCTAAGCTCACCATCATTTAGCCCACAGGATCTACTATTAGATCCACTGTTATTTGGCACTCATCGAAGAGGTATGGAAACTTTTGGAAAAGTTTTCTGAAAACCTGGCTTGTCGAAAACGTTTTAGTTTCCGATGAAAAAGCAAATCGAAATTATTTTTAGTATATAGGAAAATAGAGCAAACATTTCTGATCAAAATGAGATATTTCCCAGCTCTGAGTGATGTTCTAATCAAGAGTTATGAGAGTTATGCTGGAAGCTCTAAAACATGCATCAGATACTGGGGCCACCATATCTCGACCGCGACTTTCACCTTAACACCATTTAATAGTTCCCAGATTTCTCCGCAATGAACCATCGCAGAGAGCACTGGAAGGTCTTAAATTGAAGCTGACACATGTGGCTAGAGGCTGACAGAGCCCAATTTTTGATATTCGGTCCACATTTATGATTACAAAACATCTTTACCAAAATTAATGAGGCTTTTTCGAATTTTGGACTTTTGACGCTGACCATTAATTTGAAAACTAAAATATCAAAAATACGGCTCTGTCAGGCTCTAGCCCTATGTGTTTTCGTCAACTTAAGACCAGCCCGAGCTCTCCACAACGTTTCGTTACTGAAAAATCTGGGAGCTACGAATAGCCCCATTTTGGTCACTGTTGTGGCGATATCTCACAAACCATGCGTGATGGAGCCAAAAAAGAAATTTCGTCACCATACTTTCACAAGATCAGCATCTCCTAAAACTTTAGTCAAGATCGGACTTATAATTTCAGAGGCAGGTTTCTGACGGGGGGCTTAAGATACGATACAATAACAACACTTAATAAGTATGAATATAGTTGACATAAATCTGACATCTCAATAATTGACATGAATAAAATATGCCGACTTTTGTCTATGATCACTGAAAGGAGAAAAACCAGTGAATAGAGCACAGGTAAAGTATATCCTTGACGTTAAGGCGTTTTAACTAAGAGCGTAGTAATAAAATAATAAGAAACCATTTTTTATAGCAAATGGATGTTATTATTATCTACATCTATTTATTTATGAACATTAACATTTTCTGAAAAAAAATTTACTTGCCTTTGTGATGATGGCGAGATAAACATTTTTTACACGATAAATAGTATTTAAGAACAATAAAATTCAATTTAATATTCATGAGAGGTATTTAAGTAATATCAACGGATTAATATCTTCATTACCTTATGTAAGAGTTTGTGTGTTTAAATACGATGGGATCTTAGATATTTCTACTTTATTGAGACTTTCCATGAGATAATCTTATCACGCGAATGGAAATCCCAGCACGTTCAGAAGGAAATTTATAAAATAACAGATCCTAACGTAGTGAAAAATTTGTTCCGCATTCCAACATGTTGAAGAAAGAGGTATACATATAATGTGTTAGAATCCCTTATTTTTTAAAATTTTCTTTGGAACGTCTGTCAACTCGTTACAATACAAACTCGTTCAAACGCGTCATAAATGTCTGAATTGAAAATGTCCGCGTTTAGAACAAATTTTTGAATTCGAGATTTAATGTGCTTTAATGGACACTTTATACCTGCAAGATCCATAGAAACAGATCCATCTTATAGAAAACAGAATTTATTATATAAATAGAGCAAAAAGAAAGACAAAGGAACAATCAAAACACGAACGTTATGTCCATTCATTAAATATGGAATATCGAAATAAAATAATCATAGATAATCAAATGATGACAGATTCGTGCAGAGAGGAATACAGTCTTCAAAAAGCTTTGAATGATACATAATAACTTGACATACGCTCGACTGATTCATGTGTGCGCTCCAACACGTTAAAATATATACAATGAACATATATGAAGGCTTTATAACAAAAACTTTCAACTAACGAGCTCTAACTAGTGGCGTATCCAGAGTAGGGCTAGAAGGGGCTCAGCCCCCTCTACAAACGGTTTATCTCTGCTTAGAAAAGGCTCGAGCCCTCTCTAGACGTATGGTTAGATAGGCTGAGCCCCCTCTACAACTTTTTTCTGGCGATGCCACTAGCTCTAACGGGTTTAAAGCGAAAAATAAAATTCCTGCATACCTAGAAATGACGAATACGTTGGTATAAACTATTTATTAGGTAAAGTATTTCACTATATCTGCACTAAATCGGACAAACCATTATATAGATACAGGTAAGGTATTTAAATAGCTAAAAAAGCAAAAATCCATCAAAGTGAAACGAATACGTTCATCCCAAAAATTTAAAAACTTTTTGCGTTCTGACACGTTAAAAACAATGAGCCATCGGCAAAATTTTTGTTTTTTCTTTGGCGCTATGGTGCAGCCACCACCAGTCTAACAGCGAATACATTACAGACTTCAGATACTACATACCTTACTAAAATTAGCGCGTACTTTCACGGAGAGTCATCAGATTCCTCGTGGAGTATTAGGTTGTTACAAACCGATGACCAAAACTTTGTTGAAAATGGAGCACAGTTTCAGAAACCCCGGAATATGTGCACATCTTCAATATATGGTGATCTACGTGTAGTGAAAATTTCAACTGAAAATTTTGTAAATTTCTTCTCTTTCTATAGGAAGTAGCTGATCTAACACTGAGCTATAGTACTAGTAGACCTTACTGGACGGGCCTCAGGGTCCATCCAAAGAAAACTAATCGAAAATGAAATGAAACTGGAAAAATAGAAGAGCACATGTCGCAGGTTGTTCCTAATTTAATGAGTTAAAACGTGTATGATTTAGAGCGCATTCCATCGCGTTTAGAAAAACTGAACAAATTCGAAAGGATTTGGACTTGAACGCACTGTAACAAGTTGATTTCACCACGTTGCGATGCGTTAGAATGTTGTGCCATTTCTTTAGCTGTTCGAATGTGTTCGACCAGTCGCACACGCATTTTTAACCTTCAAACTTCGTAATAGAATTCATAGAATACTATAATGGAATATTCTTCCGCTTGTATTCTGAAAGAATAAAGCTTATATAAAAAAAAAATTCGTAAACGTGACACGGAACACGTGTTCACACATGCCAGTTCAACACGTGTTCATCCCTTTACTTCGGACAGCTAATCATACAAAACGAATTTAAAACTCTCATACCTTTGTCTAGCCTTGATAAAAACAAAATTTTCTTAATAGCAATCGCTAGCTTATGGTGCCAGCTTACGTTAGAAAAGAATCCGTTTTTTGATGCGACACATCGTCATCCTGTTATAGTAGTTCTACGCTGTTCACTAATGCTCACGTTTGTGGATATCCGAGGGTAAAGGATTGAGTTTCAGGGCGTTTCTTAAAATTTTCTGAATACGTTAGAACTTTCATTCGGGTAATAAAATTATCTCATGGGTTTTTGCGAGAATAATGAAACAGGTGTATAAAGAAAAAAGAGTAAAATAAAACTAAACGATAATAATCAACGCTGGTCGCCAGGCAGGAAAGAGAAAAGATCTATGTGCTACACGTACTCGAAGCTTGATAGAGTTGTCAAAGAAATAATAAGGAAAGGATGAAAGAAATATTGAGTGAAATGATGTAGATTGATAATGTCTACAACTCTTCTATATAAATATCAGAAAAATGGTTCTGTATACAGGCACAAAAACTTTTTTTACGTTTTTTGTTCCAGTGCGGTTCTGTGCGATGAATTACCACAAAATAATAAATTACCCTTATATAGCTGAATGTTTCCTTTCATAACAGTTAATAAAAACAGGACATCGTTCTTATTATAAAATCTAATTAAATAATCCACTTTTTACATTGTATGAACAAAAGTCTCCAAGGTTTTAATTTTCCATAGAGAGTTAACCCGCCACTTTCTGACATTTAAGTACATTAACAGGTCATTTTGGTTATTAATTTGGAAAACAAAGCTAATTACTATGCGTGATATCATAATCAGATAGAAAGGTAGATATGAGAGACTCAAATAATATCTAATGAATAAGACTGAAACCTTTGTTTCGACTGCATTACTGGATGTCTGAAAAGCACTTAATATGGTTTGTTAACAAAAAACACTTCTCAACGTCCTTTGTGAATTAATCACATCGTCATCCTCAAGAGAAATTGATTACTCTAACCCAGTTCTATATAATAAAATATTTCAATAATTATTCTACTCGTTATTGTCGATACATCGTCTAGGTAAAATATATTTTCATTCCCATTGTTTCTTTTATTGTAAAAACATCGTATAGATGTTCAAAACAGAGTTTATAGGATAGACATGAACTCATAAAAGTCATAAATTAGAAAGAAAAGCGATTATACCTGCAAATATACGCAAACAACTAAATATCAAATTACCAACATAGATACAGTAAAGTTTCATTCTTTCTAAAACAAAAGCTATTCTCTATCTCTCTCTAGTGTTTTCAAAAACTAGCGTGTTTATCTACTCATGAAATCTCTTATTCAGTTGACTTATTGTTAATACATAATCAATAAGCAACTGTTCTTGCAGTACGTAGACTGAGATGAAAAAAAACTGCTTATTTGGTGCACTTTTTCATTTTTGAGCAACACAAATTCGTTGGATGAAAGTTTTGAGTTTAAACAAAAGCAAAATGAGATTCATTTCCTGTTTTCATCTTTTTCAGACAATCTACGATTATCGAGATATTCACGATTCTGCGCTATATTTGTTGAAAGTCAAAACTTTCATCCAACGAATTTGTGTTGTTCAAAAACAAAAAAGTGCACCAGATCAGCAGATCTTTTCATCTAAGTTCACGTATCATTATAGCCAAAATAACACTTTCTATTCAGAACACATTAGACTTACACATGTACAAAGGTCGTGAACTCCTTTATTGATATTAGAGATGGACACACATAGAAATAGGATCATAGAAAAATATCCGACGCTGGTTAATGCTCGTTATATGAGAGTTCAGATCAGAACACACCCACTGGAACTACAATGTGCCTAATAGCATTCTCGGACTCTTATGAAGATTTCGATAGCATGCAGTTTACCAACGTAAAGCATGCAAAATTCTATATAGCCTATACGACAAAAAACCTAGTAGCGGTACCATGCTACAAAAATGAAAACATAATCAAAGTTATCAATGGACGAGAATTGACTACATTAACCTGCGGTGCAAAAGTACTTACCGAAATCTTCAGCCATGGTTCTCCGGTCAGGAACATCGCAGAAAGTTCACTCATATTCTGGATGAAAGAGCAAAGCCTGAACTTCAAAAAATATAGGAAACAAAATTTTTGAGGTTAGCTTTGAGGAAGAAAAAAGTACAATATCACATGTCGCTAAAAAAGTTCGTGCAACGTACTTGTTTTCTTTATTTTTTTACTCGAGTGTAAAGGCAACGTTTTTCTGTTAAAATGTGTTTTAGAAAAAGGACTAAAATTCGTCCAGTATTTGAAAATTATTAATAAATCTAATTATCTGTTTTTTGAAACTAATGAAAAACTTGCAAAGTTCCGGTCGAAAAGTGGATCAAAGCACAATTTACCATACTCCCTTTGAAAGAGTGATTAAAACACTTCTAGTTTCTATAATTATATAATTTCAAACATATTCTATTATAGAGAACAATAGGTTTGATAAGAAAGATACGTTTGAAGAGGACAAAAGTTGCAAGAGCATTTTTAGCGACATTTGGTATCGTACTTTTTTCTTCTTCAAAGTCAATCCCAAAAATTTTGTTTCCTATATTTTTTGAAGTTTAGACTTTGCTCTATCAACCAGAAAACAAATGAACTTTCTGTGATGTTCCTGATCGAAGAACCATAGCTGGAGATTTCAGTAATTACCTTTGCACCGTAGGTTAGTTCATTTGTGTCATTTTCCTTTCAACAATATGAATAGTAATAGAAGAACACTTCAGGCTGCAAAAAAAACAATTAATCCCGACGATACCATATTTAATCACACTGGTATCTTCTGTTCATTTGTATTCCGTTTCTCATACTTTTCTGCTTTTTGCAACATTTGTTTATAAAACACCAACTCATTATAGCTATTTCAACTCTTTTAAAGAGTCGAAATAAAAGCCAAAGAGTTTTAATGAGAGTTAAATTAGTTAGAATTTTTTAAAGTTATAAACATTTATAAACCTCACAAAATTGTTAAACTCTTCAGTGATAGTACACCAAGCTCGCTTAAAATAATGAATTATTATAGACGTTTTCAGTTGCACATGTACTACGTATGAAAGAACTAATAGTATTATTACCAACAAAAATCTTGATTCGTACCATAATTTAGCTTTGATGGTATTATGACCATCTTATATTGAAAATATATTACACGATCAGAGTATAGAACTTTTCTTTATACAGTAACATTGACAAGTGATGACTGTATAAAGTATTTTCTCAGTTTTCAACGAATCTACATCAATTCTAGATTTTAATAGTATTAATTTTTACATTGTGTCTATTTATGAATTGTTTCTCTGATTCTTTCGGGCGAGATCGAAGACATTTTTTCAACAGACAAACTTTTCAAAAATCGGGAGACAGATTTTTTTCATTAAAAAAATTGCCTGAGAGTCATTTCTATTTATTTTATGACAAAATAGCATTTAATCTTCATTTGACTTTTCTCTCGAAAGAAATACTTATATATCTCGTTATTGAATACCAGTCTGAATTAAAGATAAATCTTTAATGACAAAACCAATAGCTTCATGTTTCATCCTCTACGTCGTTGAAAGAACTACTGTAATCTACCAAATGTCAAATAAAGTTAAATTTAGAAACCTCTTTACTAGTTCATGTGAATCTATCTTCTTCTGAAACAACATAAAAATAAATCACATACGATATTTTTTACGGAAAAAAAATGGCTTGAAAAAGAATCGCAACATCCATCATTCTACAAAAGCGAATACGTATAAACAGAAAAAAAAGTTTACAGACAAAGACAGAAGATACAAACATGTAAAAACGAGTATCTTACGTCCAAAAATTGATAAATGCAACAAAAAAAAAGAAAAAAACAACAACAATTAATGAGCGAATATTGTCATTCAAATTTATTTAAAGCTCATAATAATAAGGGTGAAACACCACGTATACCCGTACTCCAACACATAACCAGAGGAAAAGTAAAGAGCTCGAATAAAAAAGTAAGAGAAATATTTTCTGTTCATCGATGTGGCATATAATAATACAGTTCGAATGAATCATTATTCGTAATGAGACCATCGATAATTTTTGAAAGATATGGTGCCGGATCATAATTCAATTCTTTTTGATGTTGTATAAATTTACTCTCCAGTAATTGTTTGTATTTTGGACGTTGAGTTTCATCTTTGTTCAAACTAAAAAAAACATCAACTTTTTTAGTTGACATCCACGCAACAACTGTGTTTATCTACCATGTAGTTACAAAATCGCAACATTCTTTCGATAAACGTTCAGAGGTTAATTTTAATGGTGGTCCTTCTACAACCTGTTGTAACTGATCAAAGGGACTTGTCCATTCACGAAATGGAAAATATCCAGTAGCCAATTCATACTAGACAACAAAATGATTGAGATAAATATCAAACATGTTTGGACGACTTACAATACTAATACCCAGCGACCAAACATCGGAGCGAACATCGTATCCTCGTGTAGATCGCTTTGGATCTATTCGTTCTGGCTATATATAGAAGGTAGAAAAAATGCTAGATGAAATAATGTTAATTCATTGATATTTTCATACCAAAAAATTCCTTTAAACGCGTAAAAATTGACAGTTTATCCCTTTGAATGTATTAAATCAATAAAAAAACGTTTTAGTGTATTAACATGTTTTAAAAGTCAATACAATTAGGAGCCTTATTCGTTTTAATTTTGCCTAATGCATTTTTACAAATACAACACCTTCAAATATTTTATTAACGAACACATTTCAACTTCATAAAACTTTTCGCCAGTCCAAACGCGGTAAAAGTATCGTTTTATTATTTCCATATCTCCAAACGCCTTAAAAATTAATGCATAACAAGCTCACGCATTCGAATACATTAAAACAGCTTTCTTCTTTTAGTATCTATATTATTCAAAGATTTTAGAAGCTATCTCCGATATTTACATGGGTTAAAAATTAATGCATGTGAACACAACGACAAAAACAGCACTCACATCCTACAGAGAAATACTTTTTCGTTTTTCTGACAGTGTCCTTCGATTCTTCTCGCCTTCGTTGGGCATGGTCATACATAAAATGCGCTAAAAATTAATGTCTTTTTCATCAGCAATTTTAATGTGTTCGAATGTATTAAAATTTTTAATGCATTGAAAAGCATCAACTTTTTAAGACGTTAAAAGTTCGAAAGTTTTATAATTCATTAAGAACAGTTTTTTTGAATCGATTTAATTTAGTTTTAACGCAAGAAATGCCTCAAAAAAACCTGAATATGAGACAAAAACGTGTTTTAACGTGAGACAAATATGTTAAACGGGCTATTCTAATACGTTTTAATACATTTATGGTTTTTTAATAAATTAGGATTTTTTCGTTTACTTTTATATGTAGAATTTGATGTATGTATATGTGTAGTTAACGCGTGTGAGTATAATAAAACTTAACGCTATTAAACGCATTAAAAACTGATTGACGCGTTCAACAGAAATTTTTCGTATCAAATAAAAAATTCAATAGAAAATAAATATAAACGTAAAAAATACCGGTAAATAAGGTTTACATCCCGCGTCTCTTGTTTTTGCTATTGAATCAATTAGTTGACCACTAATACCAAAGTCACATAATTTAATACTTGTTCGAGACACAAGAATATTTGATGGTTTTACGTCTATACAAAAAAGAATTAAACATTTTATTGATAAATAAAGAGCAAAGTTTACCGCGATGTATAATTTGCCATCTCTCTTTAATATAATGTAATGCTTGAAGGGTCTACATGATAAATAAAATTAAAAAAAAATAAAATGTTAAGGTAGTTTCATCTTAAGTGATATATACAGCGAGAGTAATTTGGCCAAGTACATCTTCGGGAATTGTCTCATGAAGTTTATGATAAACATATTTGTAAAAACGATCTAAGGATGAATCCATTAATTCCATACATATCCAACAGTCGCCCTAATAAATTGAGAACAATTAGCTGGACGTAAAAGACCAGAGTATAGTAATCAACAACTTGATTGAAAAAAAAAATGGTCATCATACAGTTTTTAGTGAGTTTTTGATCATTGAATACTGTTCGTTCAATAGACAATACCTCTTTGAACAAAGCACCATAAAATTGTACAATATAAGGACAGGAATTTTCTTTCATGACAATATCGAGTTCAAGAAGCATTTGTTTCTGACATTGCTCATCAACAGTTGAACGAATACGCTACAAAAAAATGATAAAAATATGAGATAATGGTGTTTTTAATCAAACAGATTTTAATAGTTCGTTACTTTTACAGCCATGGGTGTATTCGATTTTTCATGCAGCATGTTGCAAACGATACCAAAATTTCCTTCACCAATAACTCCTCTATCCACCAAATCATTTGAAGTAAAATCATATTGCTAATAATAAAGATATTTAATAAAAAATCAATTTTGTTTTTTTTGATTTTCTTAATCATTTTACTTTTGTTTCTGATATACGTAATGTTCCAGTGCTTAGATCATGATTATTTCTAATAGGTGGTCGACTAAGAAAAGAAATAAACATGATTTTAATTATGTTTATAGATTAGTACTTGATCATTAGGAACATACATAATTGGATGAGGATCAATTTTTCCTTTGGCAAAAACCAACGGTTTCAATGATGGTTTATCCACTAGAGAAAAATATAGAATGTAAGTAAGTTGGAAATGACCAAACACGTTGGTTATACACATTTACTTTAATATATTAATTTCTCTTATCATTTCTTCATTTTTTGATGTAAAATCATGTACACTTTGAATTTTATCTTAAAAAGAGAAATATGCAACAAGACATGTCTCCCGTCGATGATGTCATACGAATCTGTTAATCAATTTATTAAATATTCTAAATGTTGAAAATAATAAAGCGATTTACTGTCATTTTTGGTGAAAACTTTGTCAAAACTGAACAATAATTATCGCTAAACTGATCTTGTTTACATCTTCACTAAAATAGAATCCAGCGAAAATATTTGACTATGCTAAATGGTCAGACACATCTATAAAGTACACAAACTGTTCATTTAGAAATCTCTTATAAACAACTTTAATTAAATTTGTCAATTCAAATAAATACAAAACGGTAAAAAAGATTAATGAACAAATTATCAATTACAAATCACTATGACCTACAAGCAACAACATTTTAGAAAATGATGACTACAATTTTATCTCTAACGATTGTCTGACAGTTCCCCATACGAGATATTCTTCTGACTGCATAATGACAATTGCCATGACCATAAAACAATGATTAAACAATTTTATTCTGACCGACTGACACACAAATCATACAACTTTGTCATATTCATAACCATCTTATTCAGGTTCTTTAGACAGTTTATCTTATTCAAATTAACTTTCATAACGTTAAACTTTCTATTTGAATTTATACACTATTATATCTAAGAGACATCTTTTTTTTAAAATTTATTCTTTATTTTTTTAATTTTACTTTATTCTTGTTTCGTAGTTCGATAGTTACATCATAATTACTATGTACTGAATATACATTGACTAACAGCACGGTGTCATACACAAGCACCACTTGTCTCCCAAAACATTAATCAAATATATCTGAATGTCGATTTCGTTTACTTTCAAACTGTTTTTATTTATTCTGATTACCGAATAGTAATGCAATATATTCTATAGAATAAGGTTCACTTTCTTAATCTCAACTTTCTACATCTGAACAGAAATCATTTCAGTACTATTATTTTCTATTGTTAGCGCCAAAATTTACAATGAAAAGAGTTCTCACTTGAATACTCAATAAGTATGACAAATTCTTCTCAACTAGAACAATCATTGCGATTATATTTGATTTACTCCTAACTATTTTAAAAAACGGTTTCCACTAAACTCTTCAGTTGTGATGAATAAGATAAATGATTATAATAAGATGACGAAAGTGGGAAACGTTGAATCAAAGATGGTACTTTTTTAGCAACTATTATGCTAACAGTTATATCTAAAATTTAAGCATAAAACAAATGAAAAGATGACTAGACATCCGAAGCATCAAATGAAATGATGATTCAATATATTTTATAAAAAAAAACACGTTCAGATTAACTTTTTTTACTATGGTTTAATCGAATGCAATAAAACAAAATCGAGTGTGGCAATCAACCAATATCTCACGCGGAAAAACTAGAAAAATATTTTCGTACATCCAAAATCGATTACCTTTAATAATCAACCGTAGACGCTTTTTTCTGACAAAATATTTTCAGAGACCGAAACATAATTAAGTCAATTCTTTTTTTCTTAGAAAAGAAATAAACAACAGAAATTAAGGCATTTGTGAATTTACTTTTAGAATAATAAACAAAAAAGAGAACGAGCAACAACAACTTTTTAAAAAATAAAAAGTAAACTGTTTAAATACTAAAGCTGTTCAAAATTCCAAAAACACACTAAAAAAATAAATATTAGTCAAAATTTGATAAGACGAGTCGCTTAATCAAGGTGTATAATATCGCACATTTTCAGACATTCTCACCACAAGATTTTGAAGAGAAAAATAATGCAAACCACAACACGTAGGAGAGCATTTTGGTTTGAAAAAACAAAAATGTATACTGCACTGAATAAAAAGTAATGAATAAAGACATCCTTTTAGAGAAAGAAAAGAATAACAAAATATGATAGCTAACCATGACAGTAGGTCAGTGTATTTTATTGGTGAGAAGTTGTAAAAAGTTAAAATTAAACCACATGGGAGAAACGAGTTATTATGTTGTATTTTAAAATTAAAATTCTTTTTCTAAAGGATATGAATATATTTGATCGTAAATAAACAAAAATGTTACTACTGTGTAACAGTCTGATAGAAAAAAATTTATAATCAAAAAGCATTAGACATAGTAAAATCATGTCATCATTGAATCTGTTGTTGTTGTTATCTGCTGTTTATTCTGTCTTTCATACTCAACAAATTCATCGAATAAACATGGCCATGCTTCGGAATCATCATAGTTGTCTAAATTATTTTCAATATATTTAGAAAATTGAGGCCATACATTCCATGTATCAAATGTGGTAAATTTAATGTGAGTTTGTACATTTTCCAAATAATTTAACCATGAATCCAAGATCCTTGGCCGTTGTTTTACTTCTGAATAAATTAAACGCCATAAACTACAAGCAATGTTAATGCATAAATTTCGTTGACCATTCGAACGATCTAAACCATAATAGTATGTCCAAGAATAAAAGTCTTTATAAAACAGATAATCATTGATTAACAGTTCTTGTTCAAGATAAGTACATAGTTTTGTTCTTAAATCATTAATATTATCACATTTCATTGTTTTGAATCCTCCAATAAATTCATCATGAGTAAATTGATACATTTGTTGGGCACGAAATATCCATGCTAATACAAGAATTTCGAATGATTCTGGATTTAATTGTAAATCATGGCAAAATCTAATTATACCATCAATATTAATCACTTTCTCTGTTGCTTGGTGATCACAGTAGCTTTCAAATAGAGTCTCAATTCGTTGATCAGATAGTTGTACGGCTCTTGCAGAATTTGTTGTATGTTGTTGAGAAGAATATTTATCCGATGATGGTGATATATGGCAAGTAATTTTAGCAAGTAATTCAGGAATTTTATGAATCGGTATATCACGACGCGGTTCTAATTGTGTTTTAGGCAGCTGCTGATGTTGGTGATGATGTGTGCGAGACAAAAGACTGTTAGTTGTTCTTTGCTGTAATGAATTACGTTGACTAATGGATGAATCTTGACTTGAATGTAGAAATAACTTTTTAGTCGTATTATTAAACTCGTATAAATCCTTTTTTGCCTTCTTTTTCACATGTTTTATCGAAGATGCATTAGTTGGTGTTGCTCTTGACATTTGACCAGAATATTTATTTAGACATTGGCCCATTGGCTGGTAAACAAAAACTGCAAAAAAGAGAGCATATGACTGCATACAAAGATACAGAAAGAAGTAAATCTACTAATTTACGTACCTAAGTACAGATGACATCGACTAAAACCGTGCAAGTATATTTTTTATTGTTTAAAATCACTAATAAGAGAACCTTTGTAATATGAATATTTTTAATCGTTTGAGTTTATACTAGGTTTTCAATGAAAATTGATCTTGATTTTCTCTGCTGGAAAATGGATACTCATACGCATATACATATGTAAGAATTTATTTTTTTCTGACGTGTGTTAGCTTCCATGATTCGCGACTCTGATCCAAGCAAAATAAAGTCTTGTTTTCTTTTACTGATTTCTTCTTCTCATATTTTAGACTCAAGTTTTAGTAATGTAATCCGTTTTCTTCGATAACAGCGATTTCTGTTCATCATATTTGTCGCTAAATCCTCTTTCTTAAAATGTCACTACAGTCTTTGCAAAGCTATATAGTAAGCGTGTAGAAAGACGAAGATTTAGAAGAAAAAGGAAAAACATTATGAAGACAGAAAATAATAAGATGCAGGATCCTGAACCTGATTGTTAAACCTTCTTTAATCTGGTTGTTACATCAAATTAATACCTAGTGATGTGCCTTATTATTCGGTTGGAAATGCGCGAACAAAATGAATTAATAAAAGCTGGAACCGTACCATAGACTATTATAGTATGATCTTATTACATCTTTTACTTGCTGTTTCCGAATCATGTCTAGCCATTCACTAACCCAGTTGAAGAAGAAAAGACTAGTTTACGTTGTTGCTTCTGCTAGGATAAAATTATTCATCGAATAGTGTTTTGGAAACAGGTTGACCTATATCGTATTTAAGCTAAAAACTGGAATGATTATATAATACAATCTTGTTCTTTTGCATTACGAACTATACGTCTTTTGTATGTACTTTAGAATTTTACGAAATGCGTCACATTTTACTAGCTTTATTACGTGCTCCAAGTGTTGTTAATAATGTTAACCGTTTACCGACGTGGTAGGTAAAACGCAGCATTCACTTTTCTTCGTTAAATTTCATTGCAAGATTTGATCTGAAAAGGGACATTTACTGTTGAAATCGTTACCATCGTTTGTTTCTACTCGTTTGTAGCAAAGGCGATCATTTACGCGACACTTTCTCGGATACGCCTAATCAGGTATAGTTGAATACTACTGCGAAAAAGAAAGACAAAATCAGAAAAAGAAGTTCTAAAAATGTGTTCTTGGTCACGGTTTGAATTGACTTTTTTCCCCATAATGCTCAGAAGGAAGAAAGAGATTGTATTGCCTTACAGCTCGCGTTACTGATGTAGGGTGTTGATAAGTGTCAGTTTCAGTAGCCTGATATCTTCCCTCCACTTGGTAAGCTTCTGTCACGGTTAGCCACACCATTACTATCAATTCCAACTCTTGTCAAAAGGCTAGTCTAATGCAGAGTTCCGATTCGAAGCACTAGGACAAAGTAACTTGCCCAAGGTTAGTACACGACTTGTTAGCACATAGGTTCCAACACGAGTGTCTTTGAAGTATGTGACGAACAACATAGCTCCCAAGCCATGCTGTCTATCCTGTAATACTCGCAAAGATCTGAAAAGGCTATGATTAAGCATTTTGTTCTAGGTCTGTTACGAATTCTTTATTTAATCCATTCATTTCACGTTCGGCAGCAACAGCTACTGTTGCTAAAGCGAAAATAAAGGAAAACAGCTCTCCTGAAGAAGAAAGAAAAACGACAACAGATAAAGAGATAAGAACTGTTCAAACGACAGCATCATCCACAGACGGCAGTTCTACAGAAACAAGCAAAGCAAAAAAAGATAGAAAATCAAAGGAGAAATCAACCTTAGAAACAGAAACAAGCGATGTTGAAACAACAAAAGATGTTTCACAAGCTCAACAAGAATCCTCCCAATCAGTCCGAAGTGGCGAAAAGCTATCTCCACCACGTACTACTGGAGAGGAAAAAGTCTATTCATCAAAAATTCAACATCTAGTTAATGAAATAAGCAAACTATCGTTGGTAGATGTTATGGACCTTAGTGAATTATTAAAAGTAAGTTACACTCTGATTGAAGGTTGAATCTCTTTATTTCCATATGTTTCGTTGTTGCTTTAGAAAACACTAAAAATCCAAGATGTAGCGATTATGGCTTCGGGAACGGCTGCTGCAGCGTCTCCTATAGCGGTATGAGAAATGCTTGTTTTATTTGTATTAAGATAAATCATTGTATTTTGTGTTTGTTTAGAAAAAGGAAGAGGAGGAAGAAGAAGCTCGTCCTTCAGCTCAATCAGTATTCAAAGTTCGCCTAATCAAATATGATGATACGAAAAAAGTACCAGTAATTAAACAAGTCAAAGATGTTGTGGAAAATATTAATTTAGTACAGGTATGAGTTACTACACGCTGAAAGATCTAAAAACATTTAAGTACAGAATTAAATTTTTATTTTGTTTTAGGCGAAAAAAATGGTCGAAGCTGTTCCACAAGTATTACGAGATAATTTGAGTAAAGCTGATGCTGAAACAATCAAAGCAAAAATCGAAGCTGTTGGCGGTATTTGTGTTATTGAATGAACTGTTCAGCAACTTCAACGGAAAATCAATAAGAGTAGACATATTTGTTTGTGTTTAGGCTATCTTATTTTTCTCTCGTTTTCGTTTTCTCTACTTCCCAAACAATTTCTTTTATGTATACATGTGCTCTGTTTTCTTGTTACTTTGTTATGTTTTTTGTCTAACTCTATTGTTTGACAGTGAATAAACAAAAAAACAAACACTTTCAACTAAAGAAAGTATCTTTCTAATTGAATCTTTCTCTTCGAATTAAACAAAAGAAGAATGATTATAATATGTTAGCAGTATAATTTTTGCTTTCCTTTTTAAATGGAACATAGATGAATAATATACAATTTTTTTCAGAGAAGTTTATTTGAGTTTTGATTTTTTTCTCAGTTACAGTAGTAGCTATCATTCTCATCTATTTATTTCAGACTCTAAACCGTAACATTTGGACTTCTATCAGCCAACCGTTTGAAGACAAGCTGTGAAGTCAGATAATGAATGTGTCACTCTTCGTTATTATTATTGTCTGCAATGTCCAAAGCCATAGTTTTAATAACGTATGAATTAGATAAAATCACTCGTGGCAACTTCATACATCGATCGATAGAGGGTATCGAGCTAGTAAAAAGTCTAAAAGAATTTTCCCCCATGACTCTTGAGGACCCGGTTTTCGGGAAAACCAGTTTTCAGAAACTCTAAAAAATAACCAAAAAGCTTTCTTAATGAGACATAATTGTAGCTCGCAAATTTCTGATTAAAATGAGACATTACCAGCTCTACAAGACCTTTCTTTGCAAAGTTATAGAATTTACAAGAAAAGCCCTAAATGTTCATTATCAGCTCAAAGCTGCAGAAATAAGAAGAAATTAATTTAGGGCTTTTCTTGTAAATTCTATAACTTTGCAAAGAAAGGTCGTGTAGAGCTGGGAGATGTCTCATTTTAATCAGAAGTTTGCGTGGTACAATCATGTCTCATTAAGAAAGCTTTTGGTTACTTTTTAGAGTTTTTGAAAACTGATTTTCCCGAAAACCGGGTCCCCAAGAGTCATGGGAAAAAATCCTTTTAGACTTTTTACTAGCTCGAACCCTCTATCGATCGACGTATGAACGAACGAAATCGGGAGGTATCACTGGGATAGGTTTCCTCGTAAGAAGAAATCTAAAGAATTACATGAAGTGCAGCACAAGATAAAAAAATCCATCTAAAAGTCCAATTGTGAAATGAAAAGTGCTGGCTATTTTCTTCTGGATTATTGCAGTTTTTCAAGAGTGTTTCTGCTAGTCTACCGTAACGATTTAACAGAAATAAATAACTGTTTTTTATTCATTAGATTTAACATAAATTTTGTGATTTTTACAGTTGAACTCCTTGTGCTTTATTACATCTTTCCGTTATTTTTTGAAGACAGTGAATTTGAACCCATACGGTGAATCTTTGATTCTCTTTATCGGCTACAATTCTTTTAGTTGTATGATATAGTCATTTGAATAACCCTATAAAAAAAGCCTGCCTGCTAGAAGGGCCTGCGAGAAAGCCTGACCCCTGCAGGCAAAAACCCTACTGGTAGGCGTACAAGGAACATTGTGACAGACCTTGGACGACCTGAGCAGCACTTTGCCCCATACCACTGCGGCATTCATGGGCAGGCATCAGCAGGCAATCTTTTTTTATAGGGAAGACTAAACTTTTAAATGAAAATAAAAGATGCTGCTTCTTACTTCGAACGCTCTTATGAAAAGTTATTGAAATAATCAGCAGCACAATTTTTTAAGTATTTGCCTTTGTACAACATGTTCGAACTTTAACTGAAAAAATAAAGATGACGATATACTTTCCAGTTTATGATTTTTAAAGAGATTATTTCCGAGTTTTAAAAGTCGATTACGCTTATAGTATAGTTTCATTCTAAAAACTAATTTAATCCTACTTAAAATTTTAAAACATGATGTTTGATTGAATGATGTTATCGTTTTAAAAAATATACATGTAATAAAGTATTTTGCGCAAACCTTCTTTGTCTAACAAGCAAACCTTCTTGTCTAAAGAAAGTCAAAAGTCAATATAATACTTCCGAGAAATGCATAATAAGAAAGAAAGAAATTTTAACTATTATCTTATCACTTACTGTTATCTGCTTTTTATACTTTTTATTATCAAATGAAAATTTCCACTTGATGTTTTTGTCATGAAAAATACATGCACTATTTTTTACACTATCATTCATAACTAAGTTAATATTTAATAAATAAATATGTTTAATAAAAATGCTTATCAAAACACTTTCTGAATTTGATATACATTCTTATTTCTTTTCTTTTTTTTTTTGTTAAAGATCTGATATGTGAATGATGGATACAGATGAAATTCGTCGATCAAATGAATTACAATTGCTGTTAAATGAACAATTACGTAAATTGAAGGCATCGGAAGAAGATGGTACTTAGAAAGAAAGGTTTATTATGTTTTACTCTAAATTTTCTCTTTATTGTAGATAATCAATGTATTCTTCATGCAGTGGAAGAATTGAATAAAGCGTTCGAAAATGACTCAGCAGCCATTGTTAAACATATTCAATTACTTAATTGGCCACTAACATATAAACGTTTGTTACTTCAAGAAAGTAAAACCGATATATCAACGGATAAAGCGGCAAAATTCTTTTTAAATCCTAAGACCAATGTCTCAAGCACATTTGCAAAGGTAAATTTTTATATAATTTACAATAATCAATCAATTATATTTGACTATAGACTAGCGGAAGAACAGCATTCAAATGTGCTGTACAAGGTGTATAGCGAAAAAAAGTTTAGTGCACAATGTTTTTGTATTTTTGTGCATTTGATTGTTTATTTTTGTTAAGCGTACAAAAACAATTCGTTCTAAACTAAGAGTTTGGTTTTCATTATGGCATTCAACCAGTGTCAATATTGAACGTCAGTATGGCTCCGGTGTTTCATCGATATTTAATATAAATCGTCATTTTTTTATTTACAATATATTCATGTTTATACTTTGGTTTTGTTTAATAACTTTACCATTTCTTATTTTGGGTTCCTATAGTCCACCAAAGCGTTTTACGTTTGATACGATATTTAATACACGTGGTTATCTGGAAAATTCTCTATTATTTTACGGAGTATACCCAAATCAAAGTCTCCCAATCAGGTATGTTTATTAGTTGTGATTTGATTCGAATATCAAGCAGAATTTTGATATTTCTTCTCATTTTCAACTCGGGATTTTCTTTTTTCACATGTGTTTATTTATCTTTTTTTTCTCCATTTAGAAATGAAAGTAATAATCAACATTATCATGTTAATTATCCTATACCATTAATCTATTTGTTATGTGGTTATTTTTATTTTATATTTTGGTTTATATTTATTGGTATACGATTTTCATATGTCTATAAAAATAATGTTTTAGATTCAATTTTACGTTCAAAACGTGGTAACGGTTTTTTATCTACATTTGCTCGATGGGATTATACAATACATGAAGATGAACATAAAAAGGAACAAATTCAAATATGTTATAATCAATTACGAGAAATAATTAATCATGAAAATAATAAACGTCTGAACAGAAAGAAAAAACATGATTATTATAAAAGTTATTATTATATCTTTAAAATTGTTATTATAAATCTGTTGTATGTTGGATTAGCCGTCGGTCTTGGTAAGTAAACTGTGTGTTATCAAAATATACTTTATTCTTTTAGAATACAAGCAGAAAATTTTTGTTATATTATTCTAAACTAAAACTATTGAAAAAAATATAAAATTAATTTTGTACAAATAGAGCTTCGAACGCACGAATTTAGCTTTACAGTAAATTTTTGAAAATTAAATTCACTGTTCTATGTCAGTATTCTAAATTGACTGTTAGAGAACTGTGAAACCATTATGAGCAATAAAAGATTAACCGCCTGTTTCTCGATCGTATATAAATTCGTCTAAAATTTGTTTTCGGACAAATACTTGGTGGGAGCTTGACACACTGTTGATCAAACACAACAGAATTCGATGTAGTTTTTCGAGCTCTTTTTAATAGTGGTATCAATTATACCCCAAAACGTCGTCATTTTTCCCTTAATCGTTTTTATGATGAAATTTTGTGTTTTATATCCCGATCGGGATATTAACTTTTTTTCTATATCCCGATCAGAATATAGGTGTCCCCGTACTGACTGAACAGCTTATATTTAGATAATGACACACTAATATGTTTACTAGGTGCGGTCATTACATATATTCAACAAACGAACAGATTTAAATAACTAGCAGCACGGTATTACTCGTTTTCTCTTATGACGTTCATACTCCCTCCACCGCCAGGCCTGTCTACCTATGTCATTCGATTTTCGTCGTCCTTTTTAAGTCATTTTATCATTATATTCGCTAACTATTTTCATTTGTATTGCTAGACCTATAACGGTCATTTGATCGCTGACCTTTTATTAGGAATCAATAAAGATATAAATCAAACGTTTATTCACTTTAGAATTAATAGTACTGACATTTTTATTTTTATTTTAGGTATAGCGAATTATTTTCTCTTGTCATCAAAATCATCAGCAATGACTAGTGAACATTATCAAACGTTAATCTTTATGTCATTTATTAATCGTTTTGGACCATATTTATTAACAATATTAGCTCAATTTGAAAAATATAAATATCCATCTTATCGATTATATACCATTGGATGTCGAAATTTATTTCTTAATGCTTCTTTAATAGTATCATTAATTGTTTATTTTTATCAACAACGTTCAGAATTAGAAAAATTAAACAATTGCTGGGAAAATGGATTTGGACAGATATTTTATATTTTATCGCTCATAGGTAAGCAGTAGCCATATTTTCGTCAATGTTGGTTGACATTGTTGAAGTTTTATTCTTTGAAAAAGAAAAGAACTTGTTCAGAATACACAAAAATCATAATCATCTCTTTTCTCTTATTGATTAATTTGTCAATTTCTCTTTTCTTTTTTTTAGACATTTTTTTTTCAATTGTATCCGTCCTCTTCTTTGGTTCATTAATGGATCTAATTGTTCAATTATTTTTAACAGATAGTATCGTTAAGAAGAGTACAACAGCTAATAGTAGTATGGATAAAAAGAACAAAAAAGTCCTTTATAAATATAGTCGTATGTTTGATGGTATCAATATTCATGTTCAAATAACTCCAACACAATTGTTATATTCACAATTATTAATTTGGATTGGAACATATTTTTCTCCATTACTCGTTTTACTCCAATTACTTAATATTTTATTCTCATTTTGGACTTATCGTTTCTACATCTTTCTACGTGATATTAGCTGCAATCAACGACGAAAAATTGCCACTATTAAACGTGTTTATATTTGGAATGCTTATCGTTTAAATAATATGTTCTATCTTTTATCATTTTTTTGTCTGACTTTAGCTATAACATGTTTTGTAATATTTAGTACACAACTCGAAACATCTTCTAATTGTGGACCATTTGCGCATTATAATCGAACATATGAAGTGATCGAAGAACTAATACCGAAACAAAAATCCGTTGTTGTTGTATCAATAATTAATTTTCTATCATCACCAGGTCTCACGTATTTTGGACTAATTATATTTATTATAGTCGCTTATAAATTTAAACACGAAGCATCAGCCGAAAAAGAATTGGTTTTTATTAGAGAATCAAACTTAGAAAGTAAAAAACTTTATCGACAAAAACTTGTGGAACGATTACATAATCAAACTACACAACAACGACAACCATTAGAAATAGTTTTAACGCATAAAATTGAAAAATCAACACTTTAATCAACATCCATTTTTCTCTTGAATCAAAATTTATATTCATATCTTTTCTTCATCATTTTTATCGATCAATCAAAATCGATTGTTGTTGTTGTTGTTTTGTTGAATTTTTTTTGATTTGGTTCTTTAAGAACTCACTGCTCTTTTATCTGCTTGAACTAAAATCAGTATTAGTCATTTTCAACTTTGATGAACACAGAGAATAGAACTGCCAGTTCATTTTATAAATGGAAAACTGTTATAAATGAATGAGATTAGTGTCATATTTATTTTTTTTGCTTGTGAATTTTTTTTCGTGAACCAGATATTTACATCTATTTACACTATGAAATTCATCTATTTTAATTTACGCAATTTTTTATTTTTCTAACTTTTTGTTTATTTTTGTCTTTCAATCAAAATAATTTTATTCTTTTAGCATTAAGTCTATGTTTTGTAAAAGCTTTTGTTTGTCCATTTTCTGACTCAAATCGTGTAACGTCGTTTCTTTTGGTTTTCTTACTATCATTGATAACTTCCTTTATACAATTATGCCTAATGTAAATAAAAGCAATATTCCTGTAAAACAAATAAAACCAACAGGAGCATTTTCTACAAAAAAATTATAAACGTTACTAATTCTCGTAGGCCTAGTTTTAGAAAATGAGCTGAAATGATATGGTATACTATAGAAGAATTGTATGTATTACTATACTTTTGTGATATCGAGAATATCGATTGTAGATTGTTTTCAGATATATAAATCTAAACATATTAAAAAAACCGAGCGTTATATCTCGTAAACAAATCATCTCCGCCGATCGTTTATTATTTTTATTTTATAGTACAATTCCAACGGTAACAGTCAAGATAATGTTGAACAATGGTAAATACTCTTGAGTTTTTTCTATATTTATCCATGTTCTTTTTTTTCAGCAGTTCAAAAATAAAATAATAAAAATGACTCGACTATAACCTGAAAGTTAAAGTACAGTGGGTGATATTAGTCATTATTTTCGGATTATTCAGTTACAAACAGATACGTCAGCTTAAATAACGCACTTTTGTATAGAACTTATCTCTGATATGAATCTTGTCTAGAAATTCGTTTTTAGTGCCAAAAGATGCCTTACAAACCCCAATAGTCTTAGTATTTACATAGTTTTCCCACACTGGCACCGACGCTTAACGAAAGAAATTTCGATGAAAGTTTATATTGACTAAATGTTTCGTTATTTGGGCAATTAACAAAGAATGAAGGCAGGTAAAAAGTAAAACAGTGAATATTATTATATTGTATATAACAACAAATATTTCAGCCATCAATATTCGACCGCTTTGTAAACAAAATTCAACAGGAAAGAATCGTCAAGTTATACTTCTTTTATGCCTGTCCAGGGGACGTGACAATGAAGATGCTGATCCAGATGATTTATCGATAGTATTTATCCGTTTCTGTGCAGTGCAAAACGATTTTTAACTATCGAATGAAATACGAACGAATATGAAAAATGAATTGCCTCGGCTGAGTTTGACAGAAATTAATGAACGAATATTTGGAGCACACGATAATTACCATCCTCGTACAAATAAAGTTTACAAAAAATTAGATCGAGTTTCCGAAAAATTAAAACAAGCTGACTATTAATATGATTTTATGTAGTTAACAGATGAAATTGAAAAGGTGGAATTAATCTGCTGTAATCCATCTATTTAGAAAACTGTTATTCAGTTTCAATCTATGGCGCTGACATCTCATGCTTTAGAAGATTAATTTCTGAATGTAATCGTTTAGTTTAAAATCACACATATCTTGTCATGTCTTGAATAAGCTAAATATTTAGCTGTTTAAAATAAAGTTTAGGGCTTTTTTAATCTTGTATATCAGTGATAAATGTCAGTAAGATATTCTCTCATATTTACATACAGTTAGAGCTCTTTTCCTATTGGAAAGTTTTTTTTGTGGTTCTAGATTTGTCTAGTTTTGGTTTCTTTTTTTGCATGCTTATTGTAGCACCGCGATTCCGTTTAGTTTTATGCTTCCATCTCTAGGTCAACCGCAGCTCCCGACAGCACAGCCCATAGTCTAAACAATTGTTCCTATTTTAAGACAACGAGATGCTCCATCATCGTAATCTTTTTGTATGAATATGAAACTCCTTTTGTCTTCTTTTAGATAAAATAGCTCTCACCGTAAGAATTAAACAATCGCATTAGCTGTAGTAAGCCAATTTTTTCTTAAAAATGGCTCTCAGCAGGCGACTGCAAATAGCTTCTGGTAAAATATGGTTATACTTCGTTTTCTTTTTAAATATACTTGTTTCTTTTATTTTAGTTTTAAAAGTAAGTAATCGTTATTTGGCAACGACTACACCTTCATCAAATCCTCCACCACAATCTCCTCCATCTTCAAAACCAACAACTCCTCCTCCACAAGCAACATCTCCGCCTTCACAAGCAGCAACACCAGCAGCTAAACCAAAAAAGGTAGATGGTTCTTTTCTTGATATCATCATTCGTTTCATGACAGTATTGTTTGAAAAACAAAATAAAAAAGAATGACTGGCTACTTTTTACGTTACATTATTTCCGTCATATATTTTAGACAAAATTTGGCCCATTAAAAGATGAAGATAGAATATTTACAAATCTATATGGACGTCGTGATTGGCATCTAAAAGGTGCAATAGCACTAGTAAGTTTTGTTGTCTAATTCTTCAAACATGTCAATATAAATATATCCAATGATTAGGGAGATTGGTATAAAACGAAAGAAATTGTACTAAAAGGATCGAATTGGATTATAGATGAAATGAAAAAAAGTGGTTTAAGGGGTCGAGGTAAGAATATTCATCTTTTATCTATCATCAAACATCTAGATAGATTGATTTTATTTCTTGTTTAGGAGGAGCTGGATTTCCATCTGGATTAAAATGGAGTTTCATGAATAAACCATCCGATGGTAGACCAAAATACTTGGTTATTAATGCTGATGAAGGTGAACCTGGCACATGTAAAGATCGCGAAATAATGAGACATGATCCACACAAACTCCTCGAAGGATGTTTAATTGCCGGCAAAGCAATGGGTGCACGTGCAGGTAAAAATTCGAATGTTCATTTGCACTAAAACATATAAACTAATTGTCTCCTTTAGCCTATATTTATATACGTGGGGAATTCTATAACGAAGGTTCAAATGTGCAAGTTGCTATCCAAGAGGTAAATATAAGGCGTACTGATGTCAATCGCGTTATACGATTTTGTTCTCTTTTCATACTTCAGGCATATAAAGCTGGTCTAATTGGAAAAAATGCATGTGGCACTGGCTACGATTTTGACATCTATATGCATCGTGGTGCTGGCGCATATATTTGTGGAGAAGAAACAGTGAGTAATTAATTAGTACTGTACATTTTTATAGTGTATGCTAATTGTGCATTATTTTAGGCGTTAATTGAATCGTTAGAGGGAAAACAGGGAAAACCGCGATTAAAACCACCATTTCCAGCTGATATTGGATTATTTGGATGTCCTACAACGGTGACAAATGTTGAAACAGTGGCTGTTGCACCTACTATATGTCGTCGAGGTGGCGAATGGTTCGCGTCATTTGGGAGAGAAAGAAATCACGGAACAAAAGTGATGAGAAATAGTGCATTGTGTACACTTATTTTATTTTTCATATTCATTTTATTTTAGCTATTTTGTATCAGTGGACATGTAAATAAACCTGTTACGGTCGAGGAAGAAATGTCAATTCCTTTACGAGAATTGATTGAACGACATGCTGGCGGAGTGGTTGGAGGATGGGACAATCTTTTAGCAATTATACCTGGTGGATCATCTGTTCCATTGTTACCAAAACAGTCAGTATGCATGAAACGATCTCGTTTTAATTTAAGACATTCAATTCACTATAATCTGATTATAATTTAACATGAGAACAGATTTTGAAGTTATAAATCTCTTTTTCTTTGTCTAATTGTTTAAAGAGTTTGTTAAAGTGAGGATCAATATACAGTATTTTTTAGCTCTAACGTCATGTACGAATACTGAACGTTCTTGATTAGCATAAGTTTTTGTTTAATTATTTAATTTTCTTTAGTATCTGTGATGATGTAATGATGGATTTTGATGCTTTGGTGGCCGTTCAGTCCGGTTTAGGTACAGCAGCCGTCATCGTTATGAATAAATCAACGGATGTCATCAAAGCTATTGCGCGTTTATCATTATTTTACAAACATGAATCATGTGGACAGGTATGATGGTCTTCGATATGTCATTGTCTTTATTTAATAATTCATTTCGATATATTTACTTCGTATTTTCTATTTGCTAAACGTTTCGGGATATACGATATCTCTTCTTCAGTGGCATAAATAAAATAAATGACAGAAAGTAATCACATCTAGAACACAAGTTAAGGTAAAACAGACATGAAATTGTTATTGTTGAACATCAAGGAGTCAATCTCTAAACAATGAACGCTAACCATCAGCAAAAAACAAAATTGATTTTGTGTATTTCGATAGTTTTAGTTTAGAATACTATAATGAAATATTTCCCGCTTGTATTCTGATAGAATAAACTTATATCAACCGTCAGCAACTGGATGAGTACGCGATTAAACATTGCGGAAATTACTTCGTTAAAAATTTTCTGACTCGGCAAGAATGTAGAGCAAACATTTCTCTACAAAATGAGGGACTGAACAGTTCTACATGATTTGTTTTGAGATTGGCAACGATACCCTACGAACACATAATCAAGTAGTAAGCTAGTACAGAGTACTCGTTTAGTCTCTGATGGGACATCACTGTCAAAATCTCAAAACAAATCATGTAGAGCTGTCCAATCTCTCATTTTGTAGAGAAATGTTTGCTCTACATTCTTGCCCAGCCAGAAAATTTTTAACGAAGCAATTTCCGCAATGCCAGACTTTTCAAAAAATAAAAAATTCTAAGTCAATTACTCGGTGCATGCCTATATGCGATAGGTAGGTGCAGAATGGCAATTCTCCGGTAGTGTGTCAAAAACTTTTCTGCAACTATTTTTCAGCAAAAATGCTTCTTTTGAAGTTGTTCAGAAAAATTTCCTCAAATCAAAAAATGTTCCCGGTGGTCGGAACGAATAGGCGTATTTGTGCACCTCTGAATAGATAGTTATAGGTTTCGTTGAGAAAAGAGTAAACTTTAGACAATAACTGAGAAAACTAGCTCACAATGGAAGAGAAGCGTTTTTTTAAGAATTTTCTTATCATTCATTCTAGTTTAAAGATGATTTTGTGTCAGTTTTACTTCGATTTACGTTCTAAATATGATTTTTTTTGCCATTTATTTTATTTGTTACTGAAGAAGAGATCCTCTATGCTTCGAAACGTTTAAGAAAGACACGAAGAAAGTACGAGGTAAAAGCACCAAATTGCAAATATAAATATAAATTTTCGTAGTGCGCAGCAAACAACGATGACCTATGTTAACGTCATCGCACGATCACACTTAATTTTCTTTTTTTTTAGTGTACACCATGTAGAGAAGGAACAGGATGGTTGGCGAAAATGATGTACCGTTTTGGTACGTTCAAATCTTTTTTGATTTTCTCCTTACGTAACTTCCATCATTGCTCATTACATATGTGGTTGATGAGAAGTTTAAATTTTTTAGTTGACGGTAATGCTCGTCCAGAAGAAATCGATATGATCTGGGAATTATCAAAACAAATTGAAGGACATACAATTTGTGCGTTGGGTGATGCAGCTGCTTGGCCAGTACAGGTATGATTAAGCCATTATTAAGTACTGAGAATTAAACTTACTTTGATACCTTCTAGGGACTTATTCGTCATTTTCGTCCAGAAATGGAACGACGAATGAAAGAATATCAGGAGAACACTCCATCGAAAAAGGCTGTTTCCCGTCAACCGGCACATTAAATTCTTTGTTTATCTCATTATCGATTACGATGTACTTCATTAGAATCAATGTGACAGTTAGAGATTTTGCGTTCTCACACATTACCTTATAAAATGACTTTTTTGGTTTTTTTATCTAAATTTCAAGACTTTTTCCGTTTTTTTTTCGTTTTTTAGTAGAAAAGCATGTTTGTACAGTGTTTTTATATAGAGGTATGATTGTCAAAAAAAATATACACAAGGATGAAATTTCATTTTCTAAGAAATAAATATAAAACAGCTTTTTTCTTACGGCTAAACTCTGATGTATTTATTATTACTAGAAATTGAAAAATATTTTTTGAGAGAAAGTCTTTTCAATTTGAATCCTGGATCTTTTGGCATATGATTAGTAGCCACTGAACTGTATGGCTATTATACAAAATTAAACAATTTAGGAAAAGTATTTTACGAGAAACGAACGAGATACTGTGATGTCACTACTGAGAAAATGCCATCACTGACCATTGATTATCAATAAAAAATAATGAGAAAAGTAAAGAAAGCATGTATTCTATAAGACTTTAATCTTTCTGATTGTGTTAACAAATTAGTAGGTTACTTTGTCTTACTCTATATCCAAAACATCTTACTTTACTGGGTGAATCCATGGGTAACCAACCACTTTTTGGAAAAAGTTTTTTTATCGGCTTTTTTCGTTCTAGTTAGCTAGGGCGTGGTCAGAAAACAACTTTGGCCGAAAAAATTGCTGACTTTCACCTTAAATGAGGGAGATCTGGAGCTGTTTCTAGGAACATCTAATGAGGGTCATCCAAGTTATTTCAAGATTTTGGGCTCATATTTTGCCCATTGGTAGAGGACCACTAGACTAGCATAACCTCCAAAGGATTCTTCTTTTGATTGAGATTTGACCGAGACATGAATGTTTCAAAACATAGATTTTTCATTCTTTTATAATTTTTCTAAAGATACTTTGTTTTGAAACATTCATGTCTCGGTCAAATCTCAATCAAA
>CAJNOQ010000641.1:31065-44463 GCA_905250885.1 Didymodactylos carnosus | reverse complement strand
GGGCAACATTTGTTTTTGTGTAGAAATGAATATAACTTCGCCAGAGGCATCGTTGTGAAAAACCGGTTTTTCGCCTGTTACTAGCAAAAATTAAAATCCTTATATATCGATCAAATCTCATGCTGACTCAAGGAAATTTTCAGAAAAGGCTTAAAAGGTGTCATATGTTGTTGACTACGCCAAAAAAGTGGTCCAGCAGAATACTGATGCTCTGAGGTTTTTCGGAAGGTTTCTAGAAAACCTTAAGCCAGTGCTCAGCTCACATTCACCTTTTTCGTCTTCGATTATGCTTTATGAGCTGTCCTGAGCGTTTGCTGAAAATTTCCTTGAGTCAGCATGAGATTTGATCGATATATAAGGATTTTAATTTTTGCTAGTAACAGGCGAAAAACCGGTTTTTCACAACAATGCCTCTGGCGAAGTTATATTCATTTCTACACAAAAACAAATGTTGCCACTATGCTCAGAGTAGTCGATTACCTATAGTCCGTGGCATTTTGAGATTCCCAGAGATGTCTGCTCGGAGATAAACACGTGCTCGGGGAAAGCGAGCCCTGTCCGAACGACGATAGCTAGAGAGCCGGGAGTTGCATAATTTTGTAGAGTAACGTCCGGACTATCTACGCATGCAAAAAAGTTACTAACATTGTATTTTAGTTTTCTGAGAACGAAGCCGATTTTTCAAAGATCCTCTGGAAACCCGGTCTCTCGAATTTTTTCAAAAGTTGCTTCCGCTTGTGAAAAGTTCTGCTCAAGTCTTGGCTATTGAACAGGGAAAATCGCAGGTCTCTATCTCATTCCTATCAAAAGTTATTCAAAAAGTGGCACCCTGCACTGTATTTTGGTATGGATACTAGTATCCTTATCATCATCATCATCATTATCTTTACAACTTCGAAAGAACATTTTTTGATATTATTTGTTTACATTTTTTAATCGTTAAATATTTCTGATATGCACAAATTTTTATATAAATAAAGTATCTTTTCAATATGAATTAATATTTTATCCTTAAAATAATATTTGCAATTCTATGTATTGTTAATCCTTAGCTGAATGAATAAATAATAAAGTTATCTAATTTTATTTCTACATATATGTATTTGTTGGCTAGAAGTTAGAAAGTGTGATGAAAATTTTCATATACAGAGGAAAAAGAATGAATAAAATTCATGAAATAATAGATCTTAACCGTCTCAATACTCTATGTTCATACTGATATATTCCAAAATATCTTAGATTGCCCGTTCTATGAAAACAAATGAGTCACACAATACAAGATTTAAACATTATTAACTTGATATAATGTAAATTATTATTTGATTGTCACCTTTCTGTAGAACCTTTATTTGCGAGCATGTTACCAGTAGATTTTCTTCTCTTTTTTTTTGTGAAACACAAAACTAAGACATTATTACTTGCTTTTATTTGTATGTGTACGCGGTCAAAAGTCAAACCGTACAAATTTTAACTTTAACTATTGAAACTATTGAAAATGAATGAACATTTTATGTGGTACAAATTATTAAATGAACAATGGCTTTGTCCAGCACTACAAGTTGGATAAAAGTTAAACAAAAAACCATCTTTTACTCGTTTTTTATCCTAATTTCGTTTTTTTTGTAATATAATCAAATACTAATGATGTTCAGTCAAGGACGACCCCGAATACTTGATCATCGACGACAAGCCTTAATTTTAAAAGTAAATTAAACAGTTTTAATTCCTGTCACTATTTCAGACTCGTAACTAAACCATACATAGTTAAATTTAAATTTATTATATTATTTTAACTTTATTATCAACTTATTTTCATTGTTTTCTTTTGTTATTTAGCTACAACAAAATGGTGATAAAGAAAATAAAAATAGTTCAATTCATTTATCCTCTGCTATTACTTTATCAACGACTATAACAGGTATGACATTTTTACACCATCAGGTTCACTTTTATCTAATATATATATATTTTCTATAGAAGCAATGTCAAAGTCACGATTAGAAATTCTTCCATCAACATGGACAAAATCTCATCTATTATGGTTGAGTATGATACATAAAACAAATAATCATGTCTACAAATGTCAACCATTATTTCTTGATCAACATCCAGCATTACAAGCAAAAATTCGTAGTGTTCTACTTGATTGGCTAATGGAGGTACTATGATAATATATCGATTAGATTATTTATTGTATATATGAGATGATCTCTTTTAGGTTTCGGAAGTTTATCATCTCCATCGTGAAACATATCATCTTGCCATTGATTATATTGATCGATACTTATCAAATGTTAAAAATGTACCAAAACACAAATTACAATTACTTGGCACTACAGCATTGTTTGCTGCTGCTAAAATCGAAGTAGATGAATAGTAGCATTTTTTTCCTTTCTTTTCTATTAAAATTGATGTTTGGTTTTTAGGAAATTTATCCACCACGAATTGCTGATTTTGCCTATGTAACAGATCAAGCTTGTAGTGAAGATGATATATTAGATTTTGAAATTGATTTAATGAAGGTATCAATTATTGTTGTTTTTCTTTCTCTCATAAACATCACTGTTTTATTTAAGGCGTTAAATTGGTTTATTTCACCTATGACAGCAATTAGTTGGCTATCAACATATTTACAGTTGGAATGTGAATTATATTCAAATCAGCATAAATATCATCGTTTTAATGATGAACAATGTCATAAAAAACGTCGTATATCAATATCGACACCATTGTCTTCTTCACATCATTTATCAGTGCAATCATCAGCAATGTCCACCACATTATTCACTGACGAGATCAATGTATTAAAAACATATACAACATCTGATATCACTCATACAGGTTATTATCAATCAACATTTCTACAAGTTGCAAGAGTAGGTTTTTTTTTTAAACTAATCTTTCTAGTATGATGTATACTAAATATTCTCTTTTAGTTGATAGATTTGTGTACATTGGATGTTGAATATTCACAATTTCCGAAAAATATAATTGCTTGTTCAGCATTATTAACATGTAAACATGACTGGCCATATGAAAAAGTAACATGTATGTCATACACTGTCCATTCTTAATAATACACATTTAGAATAATGTTTTCTATGTAGCGTTAACTGAAGCTGAAATATCTTGCTGTATGGATTGGATGAGACCATTTTACAAAGTATTATATGATGAGCCAATATTAATACCATCTCGACCAAGTAGTATTCCAACAGAAGAAGAATACACAATTCAAATACATAATATATCTGTCAAACTTTTAGTAAGAGTTTTTATTTTCATATTGATAGATGAACTAGACCGTTTGTTTTGTTTTTCCACTCATTAAGGAAGATGTTCATGTTATTCAACAAACGATGCCTGTAACAACAGTAGCATATTCAACTCGTTTATTTGCACCATTTCAAAGTATTGGTAATTTGTTTCCAACACCGCCACAATCAAGCGAAAAACAACGTTTAGATCATACACAACAGCAAATTGAAATTGAAACTAATAGCGACGGTGATGATGTTTGAAAAATATAAAACAAAGATAGTTGTACATTTTATTTTATCTTTTATTTTCATCAACCAACACAAAACATAGAAGGCTAGTCTATTTTCATCCATGGAAAATTTATTTTTCTACACCTCTATTTTTTTTTATGTTGGTGACAGTTATGAAGATTTCACTTAGGAAAACAGAGTATTTTTTTTGTGCAAAAAAAATAATTATTTTGTTGTATTGAAAACGCAGAAAGTCAGATACATCTATTTTTTTCTTTATTAGTAAATTGATTAGATATTTTTTGAACACCTAACCATCATATCTCTTTTTTCTATATTTGTTAAATACTCTGGATTTTTTTATTCGATTATCTCTAAAAAAAAACTTATTTTTATGGCTAGTATAGATGATTTTTTTTTTCATTCTTCACTTCTATGTTCAGTGGAACTATTACTTTTTGCTCGGTATTTTTCATGTATACTAAATTTGTGAAAAGGTATGTTTGACGAAATATTTTGTTACTGTAACTTTTATTTGTTTTTCCTGTTTTTGGATTGTACACTTATATCTCAATTCTTTCGTTACTGTTTGTTAGAAAAGCAACAAGAAGAAGATCGTTCTTTGTACTCATAGTCTGTGTCTTTTTGTGTTCTGTTCTCTTGAAAATTAAACAAAAAATTGACAGAAAAATAATAAAAAAACTAGAATAGTTAGAGAGTATTCAACTTTCATGAATTACATTTATTCAACACTCTGTGCCTGTAGGCGAAGGGTGAGTAATTCAGCTCTTATTCAAAATTAGTTGTTAGAAATAATGGTCTCATGTTCTTCTTGCAAATAGTTTAGACTTATCGGTGTGATTATGATTCAATGGGCGTTGTTAAATTTAAAAGAGAATTTTGTTTGAGAAATGGCGTTGAATGATATACACATGTTCATGTATATGTGATCAACGCAAGAGGGCGAATTATTGAGTAACAAACATATATTTGATTTAATACGCAGATCATTCACATTTGTCTACGTGAAAAACATTATGCCCTGTTCTGGACATCTAACTTGATTCGGATGTCATGGTCTCAAATAGAAATCGAGTACTAAGAATAAGTAAAACAGTATTTTGGTCCGCGGTAGCGGAAAAAATCAATCGAAAAACGTCATCCGAAATAGAATGAAAAACGACAAAACAATTTTTTTAATTATTCGAGAGATACACACTCTACTGTAATTTGCGACCATTTAGATCACACTGGCTGAAATTTATTGATTATCTAAATTTTGGTAAATGGCGAAAAAGTCAAATGGTGGGTGGCATTTTCAAAATGGAATAAAAAAGGGATATTTACATGAATATCAGATAAATGCACTAACAAAAATACAATATTTTACAGCGATATTATTCAACATCCGACAGGGATCGGAAAACTATTAGAATTAAATATCGCTCCTACTTGCCGTCCGTAACGAGCCAAAAACTATACATCTTATTTCAAATTATGGGTTAGAAGTTTGTAATAGGGTTAAGATTATGTGGATATTAGCGGATATAGAACTAAAGGCTAGATTACTGATACAGTAATATTCACTGATTCAGGTTTCTTTTTAATTAACCGGTGAATACATTTCGAAATGAATAGTAGTATAATAAACACCGAATGCATAACTATGTATTACGAGACGTTTTGTACAATATCTTAGTACATCCTCAGTCGACTGAGGATGTACTAAGATATTGTACAAAACGTCTCGTAATACATAGTTATGCATTCGGTGTTTATTACAGTAATATTCAATATAAGAGGTAAGTATTATGGCTACTGCTCGTTTTTCGTCTTGTTGCCAAATGTGGAGAACACATCCGATTGAGCTCAATTCATATCAGAGATAGAACATCGAAAAAGAAAATCGTTCATTTTTTGTCCAGAATTTTGTAACATGATCTTCTATGAGTTTTCTGGAGACCCTAGTTTTCATCCATCCACACTACGAGCCCTCAAAAATCCAGATGAAAATGGGGGTCTCCAGAAAGCTCATAGAAGATCATGTCACAAGATTCTGGGCAAAAATGCAACGGTTTTCTTTTTCGATGTTCTATCTCTGGTATAAATTTGAACTTAGTCGGACATGTGCTCTGCATTTGACAACAAGGCAAAAAAATGGGGGAAGGGGCACTCTTAAGGACATTAAGATAGTCAATAAGACGTTTGTTTCCATTCATCCACCTTTTTTTCTTATTTAAATGCTTGAACGCTGTTTTTTGCTGCTTCTGTTTATTCAATAAACACATGTATTTTTCTCACCATCTTCCAACGTGTTCAGATATTGTGGCACTCTCTGTGAAATACCTCAGCAACTCTGAGGTTGTGAGGATGTTTGAGCATTTTGATTTTGAAAAAAAACCGTTATGAGCTGTGTTAAGAACGACAGATCTTTAATTCTTAGAACTTTAAGTATTGTAAAATCAGCGATAAAACATGAATAATTCTGTAACACACTTTTTTAATCTTTCTTCAGAACTAACAAAACATATTGTTGACTTTTCTATCTTATTATTGTTTCAGATATATATTCCAATATCGAAATTTTGAAACTTGTTTTGAACGTCGCATCATCAAGCAAATTTATTCGTATGTACAATGAGCAAAAAAACAAATAATAGCGCCTCACTCATCACCGATCTTTATTGGTGATTTTTTTACCAATAACTTCGTCGCCGTTGAAATCTTCATTTATAACACACACGTTTTTTCCTTTTCTCGATGGTCTCATTGAATGCCGAATGCTTCAATTCTCTTTGTCAATGTCGTATTTTAATTTGTTTCTCACCGACGTTCAGTGTATGACTCAGTGTCCTGACCCTCACCTTGTTTTACTTGATTTTCGACATGTTGTTTCATACTCGACGATGTACGACGACGATGATGATTCTTGGCACTTCGCCTAGATATTTTGTCAACTCAGAGTTGAGAGCGTTACACATCGCAAATAATACACATTTTCTAATTTTTTGAGGTGCATCCAGGAAAGTTCGAGTAATTGTGCACAGCATTTTCCTACATTTTAATTCTACCACTTCAATGTGTTTGTCCCACTTACAATTATAGTTAAGTATAACATCTAACAATTTTACTTCTCATATCCGTTGTAGAGTTTTACCATTCAGCTGGAGAATATAGGGAGTCAAGCAAAAAGCAGAATTGTCAAAAACAATCCAAGTACACTTTTTGGTATTGAGCTCGACAAGCCTATTCTCACACTACTGGCTGACTTTATCCGTTTCGTTTTTCCCTAACACATGAAAAATCGTTATCTATCGGAAGAGGAATATAGTAAAAAGGTCATCCGAAAATATGGATATGATTGTTCACATAAGATGCTGACATGTCTGTCGCATTGATGCCTACTTTACCAATTTAAATACGATGATTTTCATGTGATCGCAGATTTTACTTCATAGTGAGCTGTTCCCTTCAGTATTTTGTTCCACTGTTGTGTTCATTGCATATTCTATTTCAGTTCTCAAGTTTAACGTTTCTACATACTTTTGTACAGAATTTTCATATTCCACTCAGAACTTTCATTTGGGTTGTTGTACGATTTCATATAGTTCCTTTCAACTTGCAACTTTGCTCTCTTGCAGCTGACTTATCCATTGTGCTTCACTTCTCGTATTTTTGTTTTTTTTCTCATTGCACAAATGAATTTGCCTGGATATGAAGTGCAATACTTCGAAAGCTCAAAAAGTTTCAAAATTTTGCGTTTTTAATTATTCCTATATTGAAGTTTTGATAAAACAGTGGTATTTAAA
Organism: Didymodactylos carnosus; assembly: GCA_905250885.1. NCBI lineage: Eukaryota > Metazoa > Rotifera > Eurotatoria > Philodinida > Philodinidae > Didymodactylos > Didymodactylos carnosus. Next base: position 37,163 of record CAJNOQ010000641.1, on the reverse strand, counting down.
ACTAATTTAGATATTAATTTTAACCAACTGAACAAAATGGGTCTTTGTCTTGGATCAATTGGTTCGTCTATCGCCTGCTGTTTTGGTCAGGCTGCTTGTTCGTTGTGTTGTTCGTCATTGCCTGCATGCAAAAATTCGACATCAACACGTATTGTCTATGGCATATTTTTATTACTCGGCCTCATTACGTCGTGTATCATGTTGTCACCTGGTTTAGAATCAACATTAACTAAAATTCCTGCACTGTGCACCAATTCATCATTCAAAAACATAATCATGACACCTATCGATTGTAAAAAAATGGTCGGTTATTTAGCTGTCTATCGTCTGTCGTTTGGTATGACTCTATTTTTTGTTGTATTTACATTACTAATGATTAAAGTTAAATCATCTAGCGATTTTCGATCAAAAATACAAAATGGTTTTTGGGCATTTAAGTTTCTTTTATTAGTTGGTTTAATAGCAAGTGCCTTTTTTATACCAAATGGAGGCTTTGCTCAAACATGGATGATATTTGGTATGATTGGTGGTTTCTTATTTATAATTGTTCAATTGATATTATCAATTGATTTTATTCATACATGGAATGAAGCTTGGGTTGAACAAGTTGATAATGGTTCAAGAAAACATGGCATTGGTCTATTATTTTTTACATTTTTCTTCTATAGTTTATCACTTGTTGGTATCATTCTATTTTATATCTATTATGCTCATGATAAAAAAATTTGTCAATTGCACGTATTCTTTATTTCATTTAATATGATACTTTGTGTAATTATATCAATTATATCCATTTTACCTTGCATTCGAGAATATAATGCTAGTATTGGATTGTTACAATCATCGTTTGTTACGGCATATGTCACATACTATACATGGTAAGAAAATTTATCTTATTAAAAAGATTTTCACAATAAATATACATTTTGTATCTCTTTCTATTTCTTAGGAGTGCTATGTCGAATAATCCAAATCATCTGTGTAATCCTTCATTAAGGTCAATAATTCACAATAATCAAACATCACCAACAACAGATGGTGTTCAAAAAGCATTCGATCCCATTACAATTCTTGGTCTTGTCATGTTCTTTTTATGTCTACTATATTCCATTCTGACAACATCAAATAATAATCGTGCTCGAAAATTATTTTTATCACCGAGTAGTAGTGATTCAATTATTCTAGATGATTCGCAGTTGCTTAATTCAACAACGGATGTTCGTATTAAAGCCGGTGATAATGATGGACAACGTGTCTATGATGATGAAACCACTGCTGTTTCATATAATTATTCTCTATTTCATTTCATGTTTGCACTTGCTACACTGTATGCAATGATGACATTAACAAAGTAGGATTTAATTATATCTCTCTCTTCTGAACGTAAATGTAAAAAAATTTGTTTTTTAGCTGGTATAAACCGAATTCCGTAAGTATTTGTGTATTGTGCTATCATTTGATCATTCATGTTGTATCTGTAAGTTTTTCTTCTTCAATTAATTTTTATTATATTTGAAATTTAGGACTTTCGTACGTTTAACAATAATGCTGCTTCAATGTGGGTTAAGATTACATCAAGTTGGTTATGTATTTTATTTTATATTTGGACGTGTATAGCACCAGCTCTCTTTCCAGATCGTGATTTTAATTAATAATCATAGTTATTAATTACAACATTTAATTCTTGTGGTTATCTATCAATGTTGTGTTGTATCAGTCTCAAGACTATGAGCAGTTTTCTATGTTTTAGAGCCGATCAAAATCTTTTACTTTTCAAAAATCCGACAATAGTTTTAAATTAACTATCGAATACTCTCTGATTCAGATTAGCATCTAATCTTGAGTTAAATAAAAATTTCAACTGATGGTGTATTTTCTATAATATTCTTATTGTATATTTTTCAAAAATGTCCTTCACATTTTTCTTTCTTAAAACTTTTTTTCCCATAAATATGTCAGCAATGAAGGGGATCCTTCATGCTCTATTTGCTACTGAAAAATATTATGATCTTAGAGCAAATACAAATTTCTTTTGTCTCTCTATTCTGACTTTCTAAATGTACAAATTTACCATTGTCTTTTCACTTTCTTCTTTGATTAATCCATTTTCTTTATTTTTGTGTATAGATTCACTTCTTATGTTTTGTTCGTATAGGTTTTATGAATATTACGTACTATCACTCGACCCTTTATTGCTATCTATTTAGATCTTGTGTTGACAGTGCAGTTTATAAAACAAGGAAAAATATTGAAGTTTATTTTTAATGAATATTATTCTATTTCCAATAAATTAATCTCTAACAGTAAAATATCACATTACTTTTTGTATGACTATACTAGACGGATAATTATCAATTGTTAACTGATTATTTTTCATGTGTTGTGTATACTACATTTGATATGAAAACTTATTTATACTAAAAACGTTTAGATAGTAAATCATTATGCCACGTGTACCTGTCGCAAGTGAAGATGAACGAAAATTTATTGTTGATGGCATTCAAGTATGTTGATGCTTAGTATGTCACCCTTTTGTGATTTTATAGTTGTTGTTTTTTCTATTTTAGTCTGATTTTCGACTTGATGGAAGAACGTCTCGCATGTATAGACCGGTTCTTCTAGCAACGGATGTAGTGAATACTGCTAACGGTTCATGTTTATTAAAATTGGTAAGAAAAAACACCAATATACTCTCACGATTATGAGACATAGGTTTTTATTGATGGACGAAGCGTTCTTCATTTAGGGTGGAACGATTGTTATGGCTGGAGTTACATTTGAATTTACTCGTACAAGTCAAGAAAGTCCAAATGAAGGACGAATTGAAGCAACAGTGGACGGGTAAGTCATTACTACACCATTTTCGGCGTTCAAAAGAAACGACTTCAAAAAACTTTTTACTCCAATATGTTCTGAGAAAATGGGCTGAATTTAAAAGACACCACAGAGAGAAGATATGAATAAGTAAACTTGAAGTGGAGATGACACAGGAAAACGTGGTAGCGTATTATTTCAGCAGAGCTGAAAAAAAGGATTCAAAACTGACATTCATGCTTTTATTCAAATAACAACCATAATGAGTTTACTAAGTATAATCGGGTTTAGGATGTTTTTTTAGTGTTGTTTCCATTTGAAGAATAAACGTCTCTCGTATGAGTGATCGTGTTGCTCATTTTATTCATCTGAACGAATTTGCTGTACTCTTCGACGTCAAGTATCACTTTGTAGATGCTGCTTTTCTCTAGGCATACTCCTCGCTGTTAAGCTTTGCCTATGCCTTTTTGGTTTTCTCGTCTTTTCTTCGTCCTCACATGAAATTACGAATAATATTTCATACTAATTATCAATATTAAAAAGTACTTTGCAATCAAAACGATAACGAGTTTCTTTTTGTGCATTAAAGATACCACCCACCTCCTTTTCACCTTCTTGACAAATCGAGAGCGAAAGTTCGATTGAGTTCAAATTCATACCAGAGATAGAACATCGAAAAACACTTGCTCATACAATATCGAGAATACTACTCTATCTAAATATTATGATGACCATAGCACTTTACTTGCTAAATAAGAAAAATAAACCACAGGGATACCCTCCGGACTCGCTCAGTCCTGGTCTCAAATATCTCTGGCAAAATTTGAGATCTGATCGAATGAAGCCCCCGGGGAGAGGGGGTCTTAATGCACTCCAAGGGGAACCAGAATTTTCCAGAAAATCCATAGAAGAACATGTCAGAAAATTCTGGGGAAAAATACATCGATTTTCTTTTTCGATATTCTATCTCTGGTATGAATTTGAACTCAATCGAACTTTCGCTCTCGATTTGTCAAGAAGGTGAAAAGGAGGTGGGTGGTACCTTTAATGCGTAAAAAGAAAGTCGTTATCGTTTTGATCGCAAATTACTTTTTAATATTGATAATTATATTAATTATTTAATATTGATTACTATTATAATTAGTATGAAATATCATTCGTAATTTCATGTGAGGTACACCAAAAATTCGTTCAGATGAATAAAATGAGCAATAACGTCACCATTCATACGAGAGACGTTCGTTCTTCAAACGAAAACAAAGACACTAAAAGACCACGGAAACTGACTCTGTCTAGAATCATAGAATATATGAATAGTTTGTAATTATCTGTTTCTAAATTTATCAGAGATGTCATCCTAGTACTAACTGATATTATGCGTAAACTGATAATTAAAAATGATTATTTTCATTCAGGAAAGTCCTTTTATAACTATCGATATAGTTTCTTTTTTTTTGAGAGCTACTATGAAATCCTTGGAACAAATGAGAGTTTAGTGTCATCATATCGGACTATTATGTCTGTAATTCTTTTACAGTAGTGGCTGTCATTCATTACGTATATTCGGTAGACAACGTCATTTATTTACAAAACAAATATCACGAAGTCTCAACTACATACTCAATAATCCAAAATGTTTTGATCGTGAACAATTGTGTGTTGTCAAAGGCCATCATTGTTGGCTTGTACATGTTGATATATCCGTAGGTATATATATATGCTTCTCTTTAAATGATCTTGTTCAAATATATTATCGTAACTTGTATCATTCCCAGGTACTCCGATATGAAGGAAACTTGTATGATGCATGTTCATTTGCAATGAAAGCGGCATTAAGTGAAACAAAGTAAATATATAAGTTTTTTTCTAACTAAAATATAAATGTAATTTTGTTTATATCATTTAGAGTACCATCATTACAAGTGACACATGATGAAGAAACAAGTGAAGTAACCGTTGATGTTTGCGATGATCCATTTCAGTTTGGCTTATTAAATGTATCGAATTTGCCTGTTTTCATTTCTGTTAGTCAAGTATGTCATATGTTACCTAAAACATACTGAAAAAATTGACTGTCTATTTGTTTTTTCAGGTCAGTGGTATACATATTGTTGATACAACACTCAAAGAAGATTCTGTAACATTAGCTAGGTGGGGTTTAATTGTTCAATCACTTTCTTTTATGCAGTTCTTGCAATAATCTATGTGAATTGTTCTTATTAATCTAGAATAACCTATGGTGTCAAAGACAATGGAAATATTGTCTATATGAGTAAAGATGGTGGTGGTAGTTTAGATCTGTTGAATTTACGCTCTATGTCAAAAGTATGATAATATAAAGTATGTCAAATGATTGTAGAAGTAACATTTCATCTATTTAGGTTGCTAGTGATATTGGTCCACAAATGAATAGTTTACTATTAGACAAAATACATTTAAGCAAAGCCAAACAACCATTGTGGGGACATGTGAATGAAAATTTATTATTTGATGATATTAATTTTGTTTAATAGAAAATATATTACATTCTACTTAGTTACCTTTTGGTTCTTTCATCATTGTTGTTAAATATGCTTTTATTATTTCAATTATGAGAAAATAAAACATTATAAATTTTATAGTTGCTCTTATCTATAACAAATCTTCATACTAACACATCTATAAAGTTTATTTATTATACATGTGCAAATTTTCCACTGCTTTTGTCTTGATGTGTAAAAAAAATCTCGTCTGTGTGGACATTTCATGTTTGCCGCTTCTCATCGATTTATTCTTGTGTTGTGTGAATTTCGCGATTAACATATTCGATATACAGACAGATATTTCAGAAAAGATATTTAAAAAACCAATACCTTCTCATTAACGTCAAATTTATTCTCGATGCTAGAGACCATGGCAGAATAATAGTGTAAAGTGATAATGAGTTAGCTCGGGAAAGTTGAATTTGCATAACAGCAGCATCATTCAAAAGATAACAAATTGAGAAAATATTTATTATCCTATATTTCTTCAACGTATAATTGAAGAATAGTTATTGCTATTTAAAGAACTAAGAACTTGAGTGAAATCTTGTAATAACCGTTTGCATACATACTAACGCGATCGATTAATCTTTGTCTTTTGATTTCTATCATTAAAAAACTCTTTCTGAAAATCACGCTTGTGTTGTTTCACTGGGGGGGGGGGGGGGGGGGGGGTGTGGTTGGTATTGGGGGCGCCCCCCAGTTTTGCGCGCCCCCGGAAAAAAAATTGGGAGTGTATCTTGGGGGTGGAAGCGTTTTTCC
>CAJNOQ010000641.1:0-31055 GCA_905250885.1 Didymodactylos carnosus | reverse complement strand
AGAGGGGGGGGGGGCGTTTGGTTGGATATGCGTGCTCACCCATCTTTGTCGATGCACGTGAAACAGAATGTGTCATGTACATTGCTGATGTCAACGTTTTTCTCCCAATACTGTATTAAAATCGTTTTCTGTGCGATGCACAGTGGGCAACCAACATCATATTTAGGTGAAAAAACGAAAGTGCGCTTTTTCAACATTTGAATAGCAGGTCATATATTTCAGCATACGCACTATCTTTTTGGCACTGGAAGTTTTTTCTAAGTTCTATAGTTAGTGAGAAAATCGTTAAGAAATTTTTTGCCAGAAAACAGAGCAATGAAGATAGAAGAATCATTTTTAGTAAAACAGAACGTAATAATTGTAAAAATCATACATATTCCGAAACTAGATCTTTCACTCTGTCTATTTGTAAAAAAGTTTTTTTTGGAGGACGCTTTGAAACCGAGAAAATAATGTTTCTTTCTCTGCTAAGTGTTTCCGAAGAACGGTCCTCCGTACAGTGAGTGTGCCAAATTCACCGGAATTTTTACAGAAGATGCATGTACTAACGATACATGGATGCTGTTAGCGCAAACTAGCGCAAATGTTTCTGGGCCGAGTTACAGGTTTTTGAGATAAATCCGGATTATCTCAGTTAAAGAACATTCAAATTAAAAACTAATCATATATTTGGAATCAGCGCAAAAAACTGCGTCGAATTGTGTATAATTCAGCAGTGTTTGTACGGAAACTTTTGAATTTAGTTGATTCCTTTATTTCTTGCATGTGTGTATAGGGATTTTTGACTGAAATTTTAAAATTTGAAATTATCAACAGATGAAATCGTCTAAACACTATTTTTATAGGTTATCGATGATTCTCTATCCAGTGCAATTGTTTTTCAGTTTTTCAAAGGTTTTTTAAGTGATCATCTAGAGAGCCTCTGGAAAGCCACTTAGAAAGCTTTTTAGAACCCGAAAAGCATTCCATTAGATAGAACACACAAGATAATCTATAAAAAACGCGCTTTTAAGCTTTCCTTTATCTTGCAGGTCAAAAGACCATATGCCTAGTGAAAATTGCCCACTATGCGATGATGTGTGTTTCTGTAAGTATTTATTTTTATCATAAATATGAACGAATAGCGCCGTAAGCAGACTAAATTCTTTGAATAAATACTTCTATTTAATCAGAATATGAAATTGTACTCAATCTACTGTTGTTGTAGATATTTCCTGACAGAAAACTGAGGGAAACATATTACACTTTGCCTTAGTAAATGTTTTGCTTTAGTCAATGTTCGTTCAACTTCACTGTTTTACATGACAAGATGAACATTTTTTACTCCGTCAATTTTGTACAATGAAACTTAGACTTAAGAATAGTTACAATCAAAACAAACACGAGCATATCAGTTTACGCTGTTAAAGTAGAACAATTTAGTTAAGAAATATACTTTTTGATATATTTCGATATAAAATAAGAAGATTATTTTTTTTTCGATTTTTCTCTCATTGTAGCTAATGCATAAATTCTTATTCTCTTTATTTAGCTAAGAAAATGCTGGAATGGAAACGTTTATTGATCTTAATACCATCTCTCTATGGTATTTGTATATTTTTGTTGACATTTTGTTTTTTAACAAATGGTTTTCACCAAATCGATTTGAATATTTGTCAAACATTAAAGTCGTTCAATTATACACATACATACGTTGAAATATTATTTGTTGTTCTACTCGATTCGTTACTATTCATCGCATTACCACTGTTGCTCTTCATTAAACCTCGTCAAAAATTAGCTTATTTATTAAGACGCTATCGTATTGTATTTACCCTGTTTCAATTAGTTATCTATGGTTATAGTTTAACTAAATTTTTGATCTATTATGAGTATACAAACATTAAAATTTCACCTCAACAGTTACCAAAACAATTCACAAAATGGGATTTTTTGACAGTTGGATTTGTATCGTTTTCGAGTTTACTTGGTATAGCTGTATGGCATATATTATTTTCAATTATCAAACAGTCATATCCAACAGTAACAGAATCTGAACAAGTCGACACTGAACGACAACGATTAATCAATCATGATGGTATGTATACAGAAGGTTATTTACGCGACTTTGCTTAAGATTTTGGTTCTATTTGTTTTCTCTTTGTTTTAATAGTAGTTTCTCGATCATACGTTGAAGAAAATACAACACAAACATCCAATGATACCAGTGAGAATGTCAATAATAATGTAAATTTATCAGAAAAAGTAAAAGAGACAACTGGCTCATGGTTTCGAATAATGAAAGTTGGTCTTCCTGAATGGCGTTTGTATTGTCTAGGGTTTCTATGTTTACTTATAGCTGCTGCATGTAAGTCATTTTATTTGTTGTTATTTTTTTCTTCTCTAAATTATCAAATCGTTTCTCTTGCTCATTACAGGCGAAGTATTCCTACCGTTATATTCAGGAAAAATAATAAATTCTGTTGTTACAGACCATAATATACAAGCATTTAAAATTGATCTAATCTGGTACCTCGGTTTATCTGTGGCTTAGTAGGTATATCATGTGATCTTGACCGTATTTTCTCACAGAGTTGTTTTTCGTTTAGTGTTATAGCCAGTGGCGTAAGAGGGTTTTTGTTCACTATAACAATGACGAATTTAGCACAACGATTAAGAAATCAATTATTTTCAAGAATCATGGCACAGGATATTCAATTTTTTGATGAAACGAAGACTGGTAAATAGAGAAAAGGAGTTAAATCAAAAGAGAAAACGTGGATTCTTTTCATTTTAGGCGATATAACATCACGTTTAACATCTGACATTTCAACCGTTAGTGAATCAATTTCAGTAAATTTTAATGTATTTCTACGCTCAACAGTTAAAGCTGGTAAGTATTACAAATTTTTGAATCAATAACCAATTGAAGTGCCATAGTTTTTCGATGTTGTTCTACGTTCAGCGATAATTTTCAATTTAAACGTGACAAATTTCTGCAGCAGTAATGTGGAAAAACAGATACTGTGTCATAAATTAATGTATGTCAAAGACAGAATACAGGATGAATGATTTTATTCAGTTCATTCTGTGAGAATTCTTTTGCTTCTTTTTTTTCTTGTGTCCCATACAATTGACCCACATATTAAAGATAAGATTGAGACGAGAAGTACGATGAATTATAATGACGATGCATAAATTTTGTTCTCTGATATTATGCTGAATGATCGACTTCAACTAGGTCTCTTCCGTCGATCGAACTTTTAATAGATTTAAATCCTTTAGTTTGTGATTGTAGTTCAACATTCCGTCGTCATCAGTAGTTATACTTTGTCTGAACATCCATCAATTTTTTCAACTGATTTTTTGATTCGACAACGATGTTTAGCGTTCGTTTATCTTCAATTTTATTAGCTATAATGAAACAAAAGGTTAAAAGAAGATTTTTGACAATATTCGATTCATCACCTAAATTCTCAATTTTTACCGCCTTTTTAGTGTTTAAATAAGTCAATTTTCATTCGATTATGATAATGTGTTTGCAGTAGAAGTAGTTGTAGAAGGAATGGTAGTTGATAAGACTGATGTAGATACCAATAATGATTTATTTGTATTTATGTTACTCCCATTAAACGCCTTTGTTGAAATAAAATGAAAACGATGAAATCAATTGAATATGTTCAGAAATTACTTAATTTCTTTTTCTGTCTTTTCATATCAATTGTGCATACTTGATTCTTACTTTTTGACGATAATATTGAATTATCATTATCATTGTTAGCGATCATTGTTTTCATCTTATCTGGTCATTTGAAGTTTTTTGAAATAATTCGACATTCATATTATACTTGATGTTGCCCATTGGATATAGTATTTCTGTTACTTCGAGTTAGAACGCTATCTGACTTGATCGATCACTTGTTATGTAATGATAATTTGTACTTTTCAATGTTTCATAGTTATCACCTGAAAACTTAGTACTATTGGTTATTCAAAAGCCAGGTTACATCGTGTCAAGATCTCTTTTTTTTATAGAATGTAATAGTTTATAAATTTTATTAACGTAGAACTACCTTGGTTTAACCTGAATGGTACCTAGATTTGTTTGTGAATCTAAAATATTTGTTTTCTTTTTTTTGTTGAGATTTTTTATGTGCAGTTTTTATTTTCATTTTATGTTCAAAATTGTCAGGTTTTATTTTATTTTTAGTATCTAATTTCTTGTTATTCTCTTGTTTTTTTTTTGGAATGTTTGATAATCTACGTTCATCGTCCTCTGTTTTCGATGTTTATTAACGTCAACATTTATCTTTGGTCGGATTGTAATATTTTCTTTAGATTGTTGATCTTCACTTAGTAGGAAATGGCAGTACATACGTTGAGCATGATCAACTCTTTCTTGTATTTGTTGAACTTTCGGTTCTGTCCGTCTATCATCTCCTTTTGACTGATAATGATATTCTAATGATTTCATTGAAGTTTCAGATTCGTCAGATAACGAGTAGTGTTTTTCACCCTTGATAGTGGAGGTATCAAATGAAGCAGCTGTGATAGCTGAAGATGATGCTGTAGTTGTTTCATTAATAGATGAACTTGATGAATTTTTCATAGATACAGAAGTCGATGTTCGAGTGTATTCTCTTATTGTACTCTCAGAACTTGAACATGAGAACGACGATGAAGAAGTGTCTATTGTCGATGTTGTAGAATTTTTTATCTTCAATTTTGTTTCAGTTGATGAACTACGCTGTTTCGAATGAATAAAATTGTGTAACAATTGAACAAAACGTTTTGTTAATTCTACTTGAATATTATCTGAAAAAGTTTTCGATTTGTGAACATCTGATTTTGTACATAATGTAATGAGTGGCATCAACTAGAGTATTTCCGTTTTGAGTGTAAAATGTATGAGTTCATCTCAGCTCAGAATTATTGGTACAATCTCACATGTCTTGACTGCTGTCTACGATTTAAGTATAAAGAGTTTGATATATCAAGGAAAGAATATATACGTTATGAGTAAGAACATCAAATGCAAATACTTCACGTTTTCCACAATTTTTTCTGGATCACAAGATATATTATTTGTTACCTCTCATTCCAGTGACTGTAGATTTTTTTGATTGTTTAAAACTTGTTTCGTCCAATTTTTCACGTTTTATATCTTCATTTTCTGTTAATATTGGTAACAAAACATTTGAAGTTTCTGTTAGTTCATTTGTGTTGCTACTATTTTGATTTTCTTTCTTCTTTTCAATATATTTCACCCACAATTTTCTTCCACAAAGTGCCTTCATTCTACTATCACATAAATTATCATTTCTCATAGATTGAGGCTTTTCAACATCATCCCGTTCAACGTAAGAATTTATTAAACTATTCGTAACAATAGCGTGTGTTTGTTTATTTGAGTATTCATTTATCATTTCTGAAGTAACTATAAAATTTTCCATCGTATATTTTTTGGTTGTATTCAAATTTTCATCGAATGTCATTATTCTATATTTTTTACGTAATTCTAATAATTTTCTAGTGGTGTTCTCAATATCATCGATGTATTGTATTTTATTACGATTTTTATCTTTATGCACATGATTTTCAATACATGTTTCTTTTCGACGTGGTAATTAGAAGATAGTTGTAAGTCACCTAGTCATACTAATGGCATATTAAATTAGTATTTGATTGTTCGATTCGTAACAGTACTATTGTTTATTGGAATTAAAATGATTATGGTAATAGGAATAAAGTACTAAATAGAATGATTACTTTGCTATTAAATGAAAAAAAGAGCAAATTAATAAAATCTCAAATCGATTAATTTGATGGTGTAAGATTAAAAGTTAAGTAAAATTCGCGCTTGAATTTGAATTGATTGTAACATATGAGTTTTTTCTAGTGATTTAAGAAAAAACTACTCGATTCTTGCCAATATTTCATAAACAGAAATGTGCTATTGTGTTTGCAGTTTATCTCACATTTATAACACATTTGATTCTTCTTAAAAATTCTACTTTTTAACATATTTTTCAATTTTAGTCGGTACAGTTGTGATGATGTTGTATCTATCATGGAGTTTATTTATTTTGTCACTTATCACTGGTCCATTATGTTTTGGTACAGCAAAATTATATGGAAATTTAATGGAGGTATATCTTACTAAAAAAATTTGAATTCAGTTTTTTGACTAAATATAAGTTGTTTTAGACACAACAAAAGAAAATTCAAGATGCATTAGCTAAAAGTAATTCATTGGCAGAAGAAGCAATATCAACGGTGAGAACAGTGAAAAGTTTTGCTAATGAAAATGAAGAAGCTCGCTTATTTTCAAAACAAAATGATGTTGTGCGACAGTTGACTATTAAACAAGCATTTTATTATTTTGCCTATATGGTAAGTATCCACATTGATTTTCTTTTGATGTTTTAATTAACTTGGAATGATTTACATCTCTTTTAGTGGAATGGTCAAATATTATCTGTTGCCTTGAGTCTTGGCAGTTTAGCTTTTGGTAATTAAAAATTATCAATAATAAGAATAAAAAATGATTTTAGATATTTTATAGGCGGTCATTTGGTATTAAATAATAAATTAAGTGGACAGAATTTTGTTTCATTTTTATTATATCAAATGTCATTGGCTGATATTCTAGATGTGAGCAGAATCATTCAGTATTAATAGATATAAATAGTGTTATTTTATTTTTATTTTATTTTTTGTTCAGAATATCAACAATGTTTATACGGGATTGATGAAAGCATCTGGAGCTTCAGCAAAAGTGTTTGAAGTATATAAATATAAGAACAAATTGTACCATATAATGATGAGATTTAATTTTAGTATATTGATCGTAAACCAAAAACTGTTAATAATGGAACATATAAACCAGATCAATTTGAGGGGAAAATTGAATTTAAAAATGTAACGTTTAGTTTTCCAAATCGTAAAGAGGATGCAGTATTAAAGGTAATGATGTGTAAAGTATTAACAATCAATAAATCTAACAAAATATCATTTTGCTTTTAGAATGTGTCATTTACTGTTGAACCGGGTCAACAAGTTGCTTTAGTGGGTCCTAGTGGCAGTGGTGAGTATTTCTTCTCATTATTGACATGGAACTTATTGTTTCTATATTAAAGGTAAAACAACGTGTATTAGTCTATTGGAACATTTTTATGATACAGATGCAGGTGAAATATTAGTTGACTCGATACCGATTGATCAATATGATTACAAATATTATCATCAAAAAGTAGGAAAAGACAACTTTGATTTTGTTCAGCGAACATAAGGTTTTATTTTCTCACTCTCTTTCTCCTAGATATCTTTAGTCAGTCAAGAACCTGTTTTACATGCTCGTTCCATCAAAGATAATATACAGTATGTACGACGACAAATAACTTCACTTATTGCATATATGAGTCTATTTTTTCAAGATATGGTATGGATGAACCGGTTTCACAACAAGAAATAGAACGTATTTCTTTAATGGCTAATGCACATATGTTCATATCTGACTTCGCTAAAGGCTATGAGACAGAGGCTGGTGAAAGAGTACGTATGTTTAATAGGATCGTAGTGTTTATATAATTTTTCATTTGTTTTTGAATTGCAAGGGACAACAAATGGCTGGAGGGCAGAAACAACGCGTGAGCATTGCACGTGCCTTAATTCGACAACCAAAAATACTCTTACTGGATGAAGCAACTTCGGCTCTCGACGCTGAAGCAGAAGCACAGGTAAATCACAGATAATCGAAAAATATACAAATTTAAAATTCAGAAAAGACTATTTTTGGACAGAAATTCTAATATTTGAACGTTTTCTAGGTTCAAGATGCAATTTCAAGAACAGTTATTGGTCGAACTGTTTTAATTATAGCACATCGTTTGAGTACAATTCGTAATGCTGATAAAATCATTGTTATACATCATGGGAAAATCGTCGATGAAGGTGGAATAACTTACTTATTGTCTTAATCTCATACTTTAGTTTGATTTTTGTTTCCGGTAGGTACCCATTATCAACTGATTGCCAAAAGAGGACTTTATTATGATTTAGTCAAACGTCAAACAGAGATGTATGAGGAAGATAAACGAACAAAGAGTAGTGAGAATTCATTGACTAAAAAAACAACTAATCTCCCTATTACGTCTAAACAGCAATCAACATTTAGTATGAATGTTTCCGTTTAACAATATTTTTTATAATATTAAATTTTTTATTTTTCCACGAAAATGTGTTTGTTTTTGCGTTGATCTTTTGTTCCTTGTTTTCAATTGTTCAAGTAATTCTCAATCAAAATACTGTTACAGATCTGTCCAAATTTATTTATTCCATTTCTCTAAAAATAAATCTAAGAAACTAACGATAACTCATCTCTTTATCGTATGACTATAATCAGGAAAAAATTGGAGAAACATTAATTTGTAATGACATAACTGCACATTTCACTTGGTAATATTACACTGACATAAACGTTAAATTTTTGACCAACTCCGACTAATTTATATCGAGTCGAATTCAGACATTCGAATATTATTGTGATAATTTCTGCTGTACTTGTTGTCAATTGTTTTTTTGTTTTTTGATTAAATCTGTGCATATAATCGGAGCATAAGAAGTCAAGTTTACCTCGATTATAAAAATGTCATGCGGTTTTCGTCCAATATTAGAATAACAGTCTATCTTGCAGACTAATTTAAATAACTTCGTCTGATAGATGAGTAATATTCTAACAGGAAATGAAAATGCAAAGGAATACTGTTCAATTTCAGTTTGAAATTTTCATCAAAAATTATCTAATTTTTAAGTAAAATGAGAATCAAATTCTATTTCGATTATTATTCATTAATATACTTGCACATCATCGTATCGTCCCGATTCGTCGACAAATCGGACACTTCAAAGAATATACATCAAAGAATTTCAGAGGCGGGAGGGGCGGTGTGAGAGTGAGTGTCGACGAATCGGGACTGAATCCAGATTGACTATCAGTTCGAGAAGTTTTGTGTAAAGCTAGAACAATATCAGTTTTTATTTTATCAAAAAATGCCCGGCAAGATTTTTCTACAGATAAAAACAATATTTTATCAAGAAAATCTGAGCAATATTGAATAAAAACTTTTTTACAGTAGCGTATCTAACTAATATCTTACGTGACTATAAAATTTCTACTTTGAAAATCTTTTGCTTATCACTTTTGATCTATTCTATAATATCACTTACAAGTTTGTACTATTATTAATTCTCCAGGCTGTTGCTGTATTTGTTTTCGAGAATGTTAGATATTATGTTTTCTGCTGACTTTTAAGATTTTCCAACAAAGTTTTTCGTGAGAGGATGTTCTCTTTTAGGTATTCCAGATTTGTTAATCAGTGTGTGTATGTTGTGAATATATAGCTAGGAATGAACTATTACTGTTACTCTAAATGATTTATTCTCTATCATCTGAAAATCTCTTCAAATTTTATTATCTGCATTAATAAATGTTGAGGGGTATCCGATGATGCTGTCATACAAAATGATTAATAATCAGTACGCTTTCTTCCATAGAGCGTACAAAAAATCGAAGTGTGATAACATTTTACAAAGTATGATGTGAAAAATCATTATCAATTGCATCAAATAATGATAACAACAACAACAATGAGAATAAAACAAAAATGACGCGCTGAAATTTACAGCAAAAATATTAAAAAGAATATAGAACTATGCTGTCCCTAATAATTTACACATTTATTCTTCTATTTGTGTTATAATAGTACATTTCTTTACTGGATGTGCATGTTTGAGCCATTTCAACTTAGAAATCTAACGTTAATACAAAAACCGTTCTGATTAAGTATTTCTTGATGTTTTTCTTCTGATTTTTATTGTTTTTATTGATTGTAGTTTTACTTGAATACGAAGTACTTATTTGGCAATGAAATTGTTTTTTCATCATCGATAGTTTGTTTATCCGAACGTATACGTTTTAGATATTTTTGTAGAATATATCCTTTTATTTTTTCTGATACAATTATCATTTTTTTTAATAATAATAATAATAATTTATTGAAACCTCGATGATCTATAGGCTCAATGATGAATAATTTGTGTTTATTCAATCTAAAATATCTAAAAAAAATTAAATAATTAATTAATACATCTGATTTAATACTTCTTTTTAAACATTTACTCAATGCAAATCGACTAATTTCAACTAAAACTTTGACGGTCTTAAAAGTCGGGTTTCATTCAGTCCCCTAGCATTACGAAAGCCCGGTAAAAAGTAAGACTTTCGTAACATGTTAAAAAGACATAAATTTAAAAAAACAGGGCTTTTGTAAAGATAATGCAAAGGATTAATGTCTAAGTAGATGCTATGACAGGGCTTCTGTAACACTCTTTAACGGGGCTTTTGTTTTTTTACGGTAAAATAGCTGAAGATTAATGTCCTTTAACAGGACTTTCGTAACAGTCTTTTACAGAGCTTTTGTAACGAAGTGTATATTTACTTTTCAAATTGAAATGATGTGTGATTGTACTCATTCACTCTCACTGTTTCTATCTGTTTTCTCTTTCATTTACAATAAGAAGTAGCATTCGTTACGAAAGCCCTGTAATAATACAGCATTATCATTTATATCTGGGATAAAAAGTACATATAGACTCCGTTACGAAAGTCGTATAAAAGAGTCTTACGAAAGCCCTATAAGAGCATCTACTAGAGATTAATCCCTTCATTATCGTTACGAAAGCCCTGTTAGTGATCTTAGTGACCGACTATTTCATAGAGAAGATATGATCCGATTAATAGTGTTACGAAAGCCCTGTGTGAACGATGGTTTTTGGAACGAAAGCCCTGTTATTTTTTTAGTACCAACGCCCTCTAAAAAGTCAATTTACAGGGCTTTTGGATTACGAAAACCTTGTAAAAAAGAGAGGTTTAGATGAAACGCCACCGATTTGACTACAATGGATGATATTTTTATTTCCCATTTGTAGATAAGTGTAACATACATTTTTGTTATTTACCGCTGATGAATAGTCTGCAGCATTGTGTTATTTCTCAGCAACTTTACGATTGTTTTTTAAGCAATTATGAGAGAACGATGCACATTCATAACGGTTAGCACAGATGTTGTAGTTGCAATTGACCGTTTAATAGCATTTTGAAATGGAACTATATTAAATTCGTAAAACGAAAATAAGTCTTAACTCTACTGTTTAACGATTTAACTTAAGATTTTCTTAAATGAGGATCAAAACATCTAGCATATTTTTTGTCAATCGTTATAGCTTTGTCTTTGTTGTTTAGCAATCTGTTGTTAAGTCAAACAATCGTTAAGTCAGCCTAACGGACTCATTAAAAAATTTGTAAAGATATGATTGTCGTAATACATGAATCTAATTTTAAATCTTCTTTAACCTGTTCTTGTGTCAGTTTTAAAACATATTCGTCACTGAATATTAAAAAAATGATTCTGAAAGAGAAACAATCAAAAAATCCTCGAGTCAATTGTAGCAACTAGTCATTTTATGGGAGAAGCACTAGATCTATTAAAATTTAAGGATATATCCTTTTTCTGCACCATTTTTGACAAAAAAAACAAGAAATTCCTTTTTTACTGATTCATATACTATCAGTCTCCTCTTTCTGATGGAGTAGTTTAGCTAGCTCTAAGCAATAATCTTTAAAATTGGGTTGACAAGCAAGCATTTCTTTATTTTAGGTTTTTTGCAATTTCTCTACAAAAAATAAAAAAGCTTAGCTATTAGAGATTTTTCGGTATTTTCGCTATAAGTCGGTAAAGAGATGATTTTAAAGATTTCAGGTATAAATTTCAGCCCGATTGAATGAGTTTTCTGAGGAGGAGAATCGTTACGTAACACAATGACACAAAACGAATTTTAGAAAGCTCACCAATAGTAATGGCTAGAGAATTGAAACAAAACAGAAAAAATCGAGGAAAGTCTGATCTATTCTAAAAATATTAGATCTTAGTTATTTTTGTTTAATTTCGACAGAATTTCAACGAAGAACCTGAAATGCGCCAGGGAATATCCTTAATGTATCATTGACATCATTTACTAATATTATCAATTAAATAGACAAAAGATAGTTAAAATGATTTATTAGTAAAGAATGCTCAACTAAAGTACTTTATCAAGATTCTTATCCCTCTATACTCGAAATAAATAAATAAACAAAACATCAGATAAAAAGCAAGAAGTAGTCATAGTTCTTAGAATATTTGTTGAACATCCATATAAGTCCTATATTCTTGACAAACAATTTACTTTCAGATGCCGATGTTGCTTCGAAATGCTCACACTTTACTTGAGTGTCCGGACAGTGCTGCTATTAGTGGAACTGTGCGTGGATCGTTTAAGTACTATCATTATGTATGTGACGGTGTCGATGATCGAGTATGCATGCTTCTAACTACTCAAATCATATAAAACTAAGTGGTATGTTTTTTTTTCTTTTAGGGATGGGGTTGCGGTTATCGAACTTTACAGACAATTTGTTCTTGGTTAAGAGAAGATAAAGAATTGAAAATTCCAACTCTTCACGAGATACAAAAAATCTTAGTTAGATTAAACGATAAAGAAAGTTCTTTTCTCAACTCAAAGCAATGGATTGGCACCTATGAGTCGATGATTGTGATCAATGAATTATATCAAGTTAGTGAAGACAATTATCGCAATAAATACTACTTCATATCACTTTTTTCTAGGTTGATTGTAAAATAATACATATACGATCCGGGTGTGATTTGCACAAGTTTATTTCAACTTTGACTGAACATTTTCAAACCTATGGTAGTCCGATTATGATGGGTATAGCTAAAAGGTTTAGCTGAAAGAAGTCTAAAATACCTTGTTATCTCTTTTCGTACCAGGTGGCGATCTCGATGGTTCTTCTAAATGTATAGTGGGATTAGCTCAATCAGCTACATCTGTCTATATACTTATTTTGGTACGATATACGAATTATAGACTCACTTATAATCATAAAAGCTTTTGTCTATTATAATATAGGATCCACATTTTTGTGGCAAAGCAACAATCGAAAAATTACCTCAATCTGGCTATTTATATTGGCAAGATATTCACAATTTCAATCAAAATTCATTTTATAATTTATGTTTACCACAACAAGAAGCAAAAGAAAGTTAAATTTTCAATTTGTTAGTTCATGTACAGATTTTATTCTAAGTAAAAGGATGATTACACAATTTTAACTTTTTTAGCTCATTAATCGTCGAATAGAAAAACAATCTTGACAGAATAATGTACGAAAACTAATTAAAAATACCGTCGAGTATAGATATCAGTCCCACATTGCCATACCATATTCACATGGCACTGCTTCGGCACTTCTCTTATGAGGAGAGGATAAAGTCAAATAGACATCCGAAATACTAGAAGTATATTGTAGGATTTATATATACACGGACGTGGACAAAACAAAACCGGTTATTGCAAACTACATTCAGCCTTGGTGCGTACTGGTGCAAGAATAATAGATTTTTCTGGTACTAATGCATACTAGTGCAAAACTTGGAAAATTTCTTTATTATATTCTCGGCATTTGTCCCGATGTGCACTAATGTAGAAAAATTTACTAGTTTGACACCAGTATAGACTTGTGTCAAAAGAAAATATTATGGTGGACACCGATGCGGTACAAGTGCTAAGAATATAGTAAAAAGTCTATAGGTACCGATCGATGCCAAAGAATACAAAAATTTTATTTCACTTTTTGACAGCATGTAATGGGATGATACCTCGATTTGTTGTATTTTTGAATAAAAATTTACGATGAAACAAAAGAAAAATACAAAAGTTTGGAAATGGTGCGTATCCGTACCCGAGCAGTACCGTTTAAATATTTTTTGGTATACAGTATATCCTAAGTATTCAAATAAAGAGAAACAACAGGACAGATTCTACTGTATTGATGTGGTATACCGCGATTACTTGATAAAGATAACGTTGTATCAAGATTTTAGAAGTCAACACGTATCAAGGTGAATTACTGCCCAAATAAAAATTCATATTTTTTGTACAAAAGTTATGATCAGGAACAGGAAAAGTGTTGATTTCAACAGCTCAACATCAGTAGTATGATTTCTAGACATCCAGCAATTTCAAAATATACACTCAAAAGTATTTATTGACTGCTTGTATAGTTAGAACATTCGTGCTGATAAATTATTCCAGTATAATTTCTTCTAATGTGATGTTGTCAAACAACACACGTCAAACAATTCAAAAATAATAACATAATGTTTTTCTTGTATATATAAATGTTGTGTGTTATTGTTCTGTTATTTATAGTTTTTAGATAAATATTTTTGTAAGAACAACTGAAAACTCTTTCACAAGGACCGAGTTTTCACCGATTCAAGCTAAATAATTTAATGATGATTGTCTACAATTCAGTCATCATAAATTTTATCAGAAAAACAGACGAAGCTTATTGCTCTTCATTTTTAATAAGTATGCACAATCTCTTCATAAAAATCCAAGTGCTGACTGGCTTTGTTTTCATTCAATATGTGTGCCTTTTGTAGTGTACTTAGACTACAACGATCTTTCCCTATGCAAAACTGAGTGGATAAAGTCGTTGTTCTCTGTATTTGTTTTGGCCAAATTTCCTGTGAACTAGCTTCACAACATGGCTGAGTGATTTAAGAATACTTTCTCAAATTATACATGTATTCCATGATTCAAAGCAGAGCCAATTTCTGTTAAAATTTGAGCGAACAACACTTTAGTAGCGGCGCATTATAACGGTAAAATCCTATCAAACACAATGAGGAAATAAACTAACATTTGAAGAATAATATGTTTCTCAGTCTTTGACTGCTAAAACCGTGTTTTGAATGCATTTTCACTTTTTCCAACGTATTACTCGTTATTTTCCTTCAAGAATTAACAGACACTACGAGAGTCATCTCAAATAAGCGAATATTTGAACTTTTCTTCTAATAAACTCAAACTAAAGGTGCTATTGTAACTGCCAGCCTCTATTCTTTAAAAAAAAAAAAAACTTTGAACGTATTCGATTCATATGATTTGAATCAAACCATTTTCACGTTCAAGTTCATTTTTTATATTTCTTTCTTTCATTAAAAACAACAAACAAGCAAACAAAAAAAAGAACATTTCATGATCAAATATACAAAAAAGAAAACAAAGACAGAAAAAAAGAATATAACAACAAACAACATCTTATCGTTGCCTTTTTTTGTGGGGATGCATTTCTTCCGATTGTCATAGCTTATGTACATGTTGTATACAATATGTATGACGATAAAAGGCTTTTGTCAAATGAAAACTGGGACAAACGACAACAAACAAACGAAAAAAAAAATTCAATTTGTTTTTTTTCTTCACACGCACATAAATTTTCCTTTTGACAAAAAAAAAAAATTGGTTTTAAAAATTTCAAATGGAAAAACACATCGAATATGTTTCTCAAGCACACAAACTCACACAATAAGAAGAGAAAAAAAGTAGAAACAACCGGGTTATAATTTTTCAACAATAATCAAACATTTTACTATTTTTGAATTTGTATGCTTGTTTTTAGTGTAACTAAAAATGTTTAGTAAATACATTTATATGCATGTCTAAGAAAAGAATAAAGAAGGCAAACAACAGCACAAATATTCTTTGTTTAACAACAAACAAACGGAAGAGAAAACTGCACGCACACACACAAAAAAGAGAAAGCAACAAAAGATAACCAGACGTCAAATAAATAAAAAGAACAGGAAAAAAAATTGGTGAGTATACACAAAATATATATTCATAAATAATAATAAAGATTTATTTGAATGCATTTGTAGCAGTGGCGTTGATTGGTGGCATGTAATACGGAGACGACATAAATCGATCATAAGTCAAGTTTTTCGATCTAAACCATTATTAAAACGTCGATTGTATTTTTATGGTTTAGTAGATTTGACAAAATTTTTGGTGGTGATATTGATGCTGGTGAGGCAGCTGCCGATGAGCCTTGTGAACAGTTTGTGGTGGATGATTGTGATAAGACGTGAGACGATGATAATAGTTTATTACTGTTATTCGATGATACTGTTATTCGATGATACTGTTATTTTCGACGGTGTGTCCAGCGTCAATAAAGACGCGGATTCTCCTGTCAATTTAGATATGGATGATGTCGGAATTTCGACTGTCGTTGATAATGTTTTATTATATACAGTGTATAGAGTACATTTATCGAACATAGATAAGAGGCGCTCGACTTCTTTGCCACTACGCCGCAGCACATTAACACCTTCAACAGCATAGATGTATTCGTTTACCTAAATATAAAGAAAATAAAAAGTATTTTTAGTCTGTCAACGAAAAAGTCTGTTCACTGTGATATATTTGCCGAGTGATTTTTATAGACAAAAACTACAGATGATATAGTGAAACAATTGCATATTAATTTTACATACTTTTATCCCAGAGGAGTAAGCACTGCCATATGGATCTAAACGTTCAACATAACATGGGCCATTTCCATGAAGAATTAGACCATATCCACAACGATCACGTTTCAACTAGAAGAGAAAAGCAACATGTTGAAGGTGGAGATATGGAAAAAAATGTGGAATCATTTATCTTACCGAATAACTACGCCAAGTATAAGGTGGTTGAAGTTTTTCAAGTTCTTCCGCTGTTGGACGAATTTCTAAATAAAACGAAATTCAAATGTGAAAAAAATGAAATCTCATATGAATACAATTTAGCCTACCCATTGAACAGGGTGAATTTAAACTCGCTGACGCTTTCCTTCTGCTCATTGCATAATAATGTGTTGAACTACCATTTAAATTAAAAGTGAGAGATGATGTACATGTGCAATTTGTATCAAATATAGACGATGGTGATGTGAGTGGTGAATTAGATCTTTCATTATCAGTAATCGTTTGAGGTTGTTGTGACGGTGACATACAACGTTGATCAATAATATCACATGTATCAATGGATGGACCTGATGTATGCCGCCGTTGAAATGTTGTAGAATTTTGACGATTATTCGTTGGCGATGCTTTAGCTGCTGAATGTTTGAGTTCATTATTATGAAGATGACAAGAATAACAGTTGACAAACAATGGATTATTTAATGTTGTTGAACGATGATAATTACTATATGTTCGATTTGATCGATTATTTGTACTACATAGACGATTGAATCGATCAGCTAATAATAACAAGAGAAAGAAAGATTAATCAATCAGCTAAATTATCCAACTTATAACACTTACGACAGGATAAACTTATAAATGGACTATCACAAAAACCATTTGATCCTGGTGAAGATGATAACAGTGCTGGTGTTCCGTTCATCAAAGCAACTAGATCCAAACGTTTTTTCGAACATAAACGATATTGTGTATTAACTGTATAATAAAAATGGGGATCATTACGAAATTTGGGTATTATTGATGAACAAAAACATGTAGAAGAACAACCATTTACGGATGATGGAGACGAGGATGCTGTGGATGATGGTGATAAATTTGACACTGATCCAGAATCAGATTCTGAATTTTCTGTAAAAAAAGAAAACAACATAAAAATATCAATATGTCTTTCGAATATCAACAATTGCACGTACCAAATTTAATCAAACCATAAAATAACATATCATCGGCAACTCTGTCAACTGTTTCCATATTACCAGAGACACAAAATGAAATCATTCGAGCTAAATTATCTCCTTTTAGTGAAATTCCATTTGAATCGTAGTTTTGTTGTTGTAGCATATCTACCCCACGGCATCGTGATTTTTCCAATTTAAACAAACTGAAATAGAAAACAAAAGTTAGAACAAACTTTGCTTCTTCAAAATAATGAGTTCAATAGAATGAACTTTGACTACGAAAATGCATTTAATATTACCATAGATATATTTCGTAGATCGATGCAAACTGTTGAAATGAATGATTATGATCTGCAGTACCATCATCAAGACGAAATCGAAATAAATATTTTGCTTCATTTGTATTATCTGTTGATGGATATTCGAATTCTGTTAGATCAAATACTAGAAAACACAAAAAAACATTTTCTTGTTTAGCAAATCAGCAACTTTAGTATTAGAAATGTGGAGGCGAAATAGCTGAAAGTTGTGTCATTATAACCTAGTCATATTTTTCATTAAAAAACAATTTATGTTCGTCCTTTCTTCCTATTCTGTCCTGTAGGAGATCTTTTTCTTTTTACTTCATTCATATATTTTTTTATTTTCTTATTTTTACTGAGATGAATAGTTATTATACAGTATACTTTCTAGAAAGGATAATAGCATAAGTAACTATAATTGATAGACAAAGAGTAGGCGGCAAGAACATTCACCAGCTGAAAAAATGATTATTAATCAGAAATGTCTACTGAATTTTTGGTTACACTGATGTA
The DNA here is from genome assembly GCA_905250885.1 of Didymodactylos carnosus. Classification (NCBI taxonomy): domain Eukaryota; kingdom Metazoa; phylum Rotifera; class Eurotatoria; order Philodinida; family Philodinidae; genus Didymodactylos; species Didymodactylos carnosus. The sequence continues at coordinate 12,644 of CAJNOQ010000641.1, read as the reverse complement.
GGAAGAATAATATACGATGATTCAATGATTTATTTATTGATCAACACATAAAACTTCGTCACATTAGTCTATGACTTGTAATTAAAAATTTTCCAGGCAAATATCATCATCACCCAACAGAATAAACACATCAATTTGGCGATGATTTGTCAAAATCTTTACAACTTTAGATTTCTAGTCATTTATAAAGATAGAGTTAAATCATCTTCATGTCCTAGCTCATTCGGTTTTGTTCAACATATCAAGTACTTTAAAGCATCAACTTTTTTTCCTTACCGAAATATTTTCGCTCTAGATAAAATCCAAACAAAAGGTATAGCTCGATGTGTATATTCTTTATTAAAAACTGTTACTGTCACTGTTGTACAAAAATTCATATTTTTTTCTATATGCATGTTAAATGAATACATTAAAAAGATGGCATATTGATTGTGTACCGAAAGATTATGGTCATTTCCGGTTGATTTGTAAAAATAATGGATATATGCGTACACGTCACGTTTACATTCCTAAGTCTATAATTAACATTTTTTATCTCATTTATGATCATGAATGACTCGTTTTTTTTTCCTTCTTGTCTTGTTACTGTCCTTAAATTCATTGTACAAATATTGATATTGTCAATGCGTATGTTAGAAAAAAATCAAAATATACATGTGCCAGAGAGAAAAGAGAATATCATTTGTATTGCAGTAAAATTTTTTTTTTTACTTCATTCATTGATTTTATCAATGATATGTATAAGATGATGACATAGATAAAATAGAGTTTCTATACTCTTCTAATCCTCCCTCCCATTAATTTTTTTTTTTTTGCTTTATTCTGTTCATATCCTACTATTGGACTGCATCCAATAATAGATCATGTTTGTGTTTGTCTGTAGTATTAATGTGTGACTTTGGACTTATTATTTGTATAAAAGAAACAAGAAAATAGTCTAATTTACTGTCAATAATTTCATTTGGCATTACGCCAAACAGAAACGACCGTAGACATCCTGTAGTAAAAATACTTTAAATGTAGAAGAGAAAAATAAGATGAGTAAAAAAAAACGAAAAGAAAAGAAAATATAATTACTACATGGATACTCATTAATTCTCTAGAGTATACATGTTATTTCCTCATTCAACCGTATATCGACTATTGATCATGCAAATAGATGTCCCAAAAAAAAGAAGATACTTAATTATGATAGGAAGATCACAGCATAAACACTAAAGAAATATTACTGAGATGAGGTGATATTCATTTCCTATAACAAAATTCTATAATCAATGTTTATAAAAATTATAACTTACCATGATGAATAATTTTCAAATCTTGTAATATCTGATAGATTTCTGTTCCATCTTGAATATTTCGACATAATTGTTTTTTAATTAACCAGTCAACTGCTTCTTTTGCTTGAAAACAATTATAAATTCGCGCATCTGGTGTCTTTTTCTCAGGATCTAAATACGCCTGATATGTTTTCTTTATGACATCTTCTTCTTTCAACCGTTGTCTAAAAAAAACAAAATAATTAATTGAGAAAAAAAAAAGTCAGACGATGATAGCAGGAGGATTTAGAAATAAAATAGATATAAAGAGAATAAGGTCTCGATTTTTTGTTGACTATGACGTTTATATCTTGTATAACACTTCTTGAAATGAAACTCTCGTATGGAAATGATTTCAATTAAACTTAATAGCTCTATTGTTTACATATCTAACTACAACTATTCATTACCAATGAATAACTTGTCATCATCCAAATAAGGATAAAAACCTGCGTTTATTCAAAATGAGAAAAAAATTATTTATTGAAAACAGCAAAATTCTTTAATATTTTCGTTTTTTCTCTACTTATAATTACTTGGAAGAACATCTTTTCTTAGAAATGACAGAACTAAAAGAATTACAAGCAATTTAGTCGTTTTTCTTTCTTGAGAATTGAGAGAATATAAACGATTTTAAGTGTTGTACTAGTAGTACTGATATAACAACCAAAACGATTGTATACAAGAAAACAAACATATCCGTTTATTCTTTTACTTCTCTATAAATAAATAAACGAAGATAACCGTATAGAATGGGGTTAATTGTTACACCGTTTTTCTTCTTATTCTTATTCTCTCAATTCTCATGGGTAAAACGTGCAAAATAACATTCGCGTTGATAGAGCCAATCAATCAAACCTATTTACAAGTATAAAATAAATATGATAACTGTCCATCATTTTTTCATTTAGTATTATTCTCTAGATAGATCAAGACGGTTCATTCTTCTTCTTTTTTTTTTTAACAAGATACATCGTTGTTGCTAATAATTGAAATAAACCCCTCTGTTGTACAACTGCCATATGTCAATTGATTAGTAATGAAAGAAAATTATTATGTTAAATATATTAACTTAATTGTGTTAAAAGTGTAGCAATTTTTTTTTTTTGTTTCTATTATGAGAATCTAGCACCTACAGAGTAAACTCTATCTAGCATACGGATAATGTTTCTTGTCATAACTTCTAAGCAATTTGGTTTAAACGGCACTTATATATATTGTTATACAATTAATTCAGAATATGACATATGGATGTGAAGATGAATAAAGAGTTGATTTTTTTTTCATATTTTATGGAGCGAGGAGAGGAGTGGATGGATGATGACGACGACGACAACGAAGAAGATACTTTTCTTTTAACGAGTTAAATTCATAAAAAAAATTGACCTGTGTCGATCATAAAATAAAAACAAAACAAAACAAAAAAAAGAAAAAGAAAATGAACAAATGATTGATGATATAAAGTGGAGACGAAACGGTGTTATTATCATTTCTTTTTCTTTTTTTTGATGAGAAAGGAAAATGTTAAAACATGTTGATTATAAGGTGTGTGTGTGTGTGTATTTATGATTGATTTGATTCATAAAAATTTAAAACATACAACACGTACACATACACATATAAACGTAAAAATTGGAACTTAACTATCCTTATCCGAATAGACTTAGAGTAGGCATACATCTAATGACATATACCAGTTGAAAACTTGATGAGTTACAAAAAGTTTATGAAAATATTATTAGAAGATATTAATAAAGGAAATAAAAATTTATTAGGGTTTAATAAATAAATGTCTTCTTACCTTAAATGTAATGCAGCAGTATATAAATCGACAGAATCTTTAACATAATCGTCTTTATTTCTATGAAATAATCGTTGTGCTGTATTCGAACTATTAACTAGATGATTTGTTGTCGTAGTTGTGTGTAATAAACAATTTCCATTTGCTGTTCCATTGGGTGACATATTTAGTGTATGTTCTTCACTATTTTCGTTGTTGTTAATAATAGAAGTGGATGATGATAATGATGATGGCAATGGTGTTGGTAATGGTATTTGCGTATTGTAATCAGAATTGCACATCAAATGTTGTTGTTGTTTGTCAGTATATTCGATTGTTGTTGTTGTTGTTGTTGGTGGTGGTGGTGGTGGTGATGGTGGTGGTATTGTGTCAGGACGACTTAATGCTACAAGTAAATAATGAACGAAACGATTACGATAATTATTTTTGTTATTATTGCATAACATCGAATTATTAATTATAATTTATAAAAAATTAAACATAATAAATATGCAACGTGTCATAAGGAAACAAGATTACGTTTATATAAGATATAGTGTCTACTATATATAAGAAAATAATCGATTTATAGATAGATATCTAAAAAATGAATGAATGAACAGGTTTAATACGAGAGAAAAAGATTAATAATTGTATTGGGTTTTTTTAAATATAAAATTAAAATACAGGGATGAGGTCATTATAGTAGATCAACGTTGAACATGTGATACGTATGTAATAGTACGAATGTAATAAAAAATGAGAAAAGGAAGAAGAAACAACACTAGGAAAAACTCGATGAAAATAAGAGAGAAAGAGAGAAAGAGAGAGAGAGAGAGAGAGAGAGAAAGAAAAAGAGAGAAAGAGAGATTCAGTACTGAGAACGAGCACGAGCATCGTGTACTATTAACTACACACAACGTACTATATTGTTCGTTCTTTTTTTCCTCCTTCTTTATACATAACATAGAATAATTACTATAGTAGAAAACGAGAGAGAGAACTTAAAATTTTTTTTACGCGAAAAGAGAGCCTCCTCTCCCCCATAATTTCTGAGTAAGAAAAGTTAATTCTTGAGAAAGAACGCGATAGTGATGACATATAGATGGAAGAGGAAGAGGAAGAGGATGGTTTCATATAGAAGAGACAACGGTGACCGACGTATTTTCTTTAGTAGGAGTATGTGTTCTTTTTTTTTATTCTATCATAAATAAAGACAAATTGACAAAGAAAAGAAACAATACACTTTATTGAATGAAATATAAACAATAGCTGATAATAATGAGAGACATTTAAATATCTTTTGCTGAGTATTTGGCATCAAAAAATCGGATATCATATGAATAATTCATTCAATATAAAGTGACTATGCAATTTATTCATAACAGAATTCTGAATAAACTTGAAACTACAAAAAACACATAGATTGACTTTGATAACAAGGTTACAATTTACTCCTTGACTGAGATCAAAAACAAATTGTTAACTTTACCTCATTCTCTAATAAAATGACAATTATATTTTTTATCTTTAATTTTGATACGTCATAAGTCAAATAGATTTAGGATAGGTCGGTCTATTATACAATAATAAATGAATGTGTATCATCAAACTTTCTTTTCCTTCTGTTCGACTCATGAAGTGTTCGTATTTTTGTACATGTATTATTATATTCAACTCAACAATACAATGATGATATACCTATGATGATGCAGCAATAATTTTTTAGCTTATTACCTCATACGTCGATGAAAAGTAAATGATCACACCACCTATTATAGTTTATTCATAGGTTGATATTCACACGTGATCTATTTCTATGTGTGTGTGTGTGTATATATATCTCTATCACTAGATAGATATATAACAACACTTGATGAAACCTATCATCATTATCACGACTTCTTCTCTTGTTATACTACGTATCTAGTATTAAACTCTTATCCAAAAAAAAAAAAAAGACATTAGCTAAATTATTTCTTTTGAATAATCTTTTCTCGATTATGTCGAATCTGAGGATATTGAAAGTTGGATTATTTTTTGTATGCAAATTTCTTTGATATCTCGATTTGAATACAAATATCAGTCCAGAAAACGTACAATCAATATAGAGTATTAATTACAATCGTGATAGATATTTCTTGATTCTCTCTCTTCAAGCACAGCTGTTTCAAAAAAAAATATTAAGATATTACTACTTGAAGAAAATAAATCTGACGCCATTTGTTTTGAAATATCCCTCCTATTGCCTTTTCACAAGTACTTATAACTAGCAAAAAGGCAATAAGAAGGATATGAAAAGAAAAAATAAGTTTTTAGAAACATTTTATACAATTTTTTTTTTTTTTATAAAAAAACCGTATAAAATAATTAGAAGAAACATTTTTTCAGAGGAATTCACAGAGACTTTTGGCTAGTTAATTATGTCTGACTATGAAAAGTATTCTTCCAAGTCGAGCACATAGTTTCATAGCTATTCAGAAATAGATCTTTCCCTTAGCACACGAACAATGTATTCCAATATCTTATTTTCTTTTCATAAGCGTTAAAAGAAGTACTGACATACGGAAATAAGAAACTCAGACGATTGTTGATCGCTGTGAATAACTTTCATTCATTTAATTTTTTGAAATCAACGTACAAAATAGTAAATATTTGCCAAAAAAACAATGTACAACAGCCAACTTACTCTTTCGTCAACGAAGATGTGCAATTTTTTTTCATTCATACAGTATATATATATATATGTTTATAGCTCAGAATAAAAACAAGAAGAAAACATGACATTTCATTTCATCGGACACATTATCAATCATACACCGGCGCACGAGTATTTTGAATGGATCTTTGAATAGTTCGCCCTTCACACAATAGAAAAAAAATTGGATATTTATTTTGATCACGTGTATGCACTTAATCCAAGGATAGAAATTACTTCTGAATTAGAGCCAAACTCGTAGAACCATAGATAGATATACACACACAAAGAAAGGTGAATGGTGACCTCCAAAAAAAAAGTACAAAGTAACATCAACGTACATGTTGTCCACCTCGATCGTACACACTCTTACTTTGGATAAACCCCTGGAGGAGCACACATTTACGTGCTATTTAGACACATAAAGTTGAAATATGAGCACTGTAGTTATCTTATTTTTTGTGTATATAAGTACTTTTCAAATGGTCGAGTATGTGCTTTCTTCCCATAGCTCGTTTTTTTTTTTTGTCGAGACAAGAATTGAAAAGAACAGAAAGTTGCGGTAGTCTCCTATCCACGTGTGCACCCAAACAAAAGAAACATATGAACCGCACCGCCGTCTACAAAATTCATGTTGCTTTTTTTAAGAAATATACAAATATATGAAAAGAAAAACAGAACAAAATGTTTTAAAAAGAGTAAACATGAAGAACTTTAACCTTACATTATTTTAATTATATAAACTATGATGCAAAATGAGTATGAAAATCTGTCAGATCGTTGTTTGAAAATTTTTAAAAAATAAAACAGTAGTAAGATGGAAGATATTTTACCACTGTTGACTTTAACAAGTACTTTTAAACTCAACGGTGTATTTTATTGAACTATTTCATTTCATTCTGGTACAAAACTTCTAAAAAATAAAACATTATCATGACGTCATATTGTACGCATTTGACGCTCACGCACGTACCATTCATTCATTCACATCATTTTTTTAATACTTTTTTATTTTCAGATAAAAATATAGAATAAAACAGGGCGCAATCAGTGCTTTCTATCAATTTTAGCAAAGATATATTTTTTTAAAGTTAAAATAAATAACATACAATTCTGTCCTATTTTTAGTAGAAAGAGGCAAAACGAGACAGTTCTTATTTTTTTGGACATATTTTCCAATTTTTTCTATCTCAAAGATAGGACAAAGTTGTTTTTTTTTTTGTTTTTAATTTTAGAATCTACTGTCCTGTATGTAAAACCTTCTCGAAAAAATAATCATTCTTCTACGTATATCTTAAACAGATGAAAAATGTAAAAAAAATAAAATTAAAAAAAAAGCCAAAGTTTTCTATTCTAAGCAACATTTTGAACTTCTACAAAATTGTCGTTATACAGAAACAGAAATTATAATAATAATTACAGTTACCAAGACTTTTTAGAGTACAAAATGAGACATAAAGCTATAAACTGAAGAAAAAAAAAAAAATAAGAAAATTATTGCGATCATCTTGTCTTTGTAGAATGTGAGACAAACCCCTAGAAGTATGACCTTGATTTTATTCTTGTTCAATGTCACTGAAGAATTATTAATATTACGAGATTTACTAACAAATGTATCTTGAATATATATATTCGATTACCGTATGATTAATATAATTAGTAAACAGGAGAACTATACACTTCCAATTTCATTTACACGTTTTTGTTTAACAATTTAGTAGTTTAGTAATTTTAAACTAACGAATATGTGATTACCGTTGTTAATAGATACATAAAAAAAAAAAAACTTTTTTTTTCTTTTGTTACTATACTACTCACTTACTTGAAGTTAAATCAGAAATGTCATTTTGAAATAATCACATTCACTTTTCAAAAAAAAAAAAAAAAAAAAAAAAAAAAATAAATAAAACGTTTGTTTTTTCAAAAGGGCATGAAGTATTAAGCAACGAGAAAAGAAAAAGAAAGAAAAAAATATTTTTTCTATTTAATAAACTAAATAGATGTAATAAATAATATTTAGTTTATTTGCTATAATGGACTGTCTGAAGAAATAAGAAAAAATTTAGTCGCGGGCGCCTCGCCATTTATTGTAATTGAAGAGAAAAAAAAAACAAAAAAATCTAGACTATCTAAGTCAACTATATATATATTCATTCATATCCCGCATCAAATTCAACCATGAAAATCTTAATAAAAAAAAAAAAAAGAAAGAAAAAAGAAAGTTCATGACAATATGGAACGGAAGGACAGACGGAAAAAATGAATTTGGCAATGATCCAGAGCAGGAACAAAAAAAAAAACAAAAAAACTTAAAGATCTTCTTTTTCTTAACAAAGCTTTTTTGCTCACTATTTTGTGTCCTACATATATTGTTCTGAATAATATAGTATACGATGGAATGTCCTATTTGAGTGAATGTAAAGTAAATATCGATGAAAATTGATCTTTTCTTCTTCTTTTTTTTCATCTTCACATTTATATATCACGGAGTTTTCTTCTTTTTTTTTGTTCTTTGTTAGTAGTAAGAATTCATGGTCTCCGCAGTCTTTAGATACTATATTGTTCTTTAACTTGTGATGATGACATACAATTAATAATATAAATAAGTTACTATTGCTAATAGAGAATACTGTGTTCCATGTGTATGATAGATCTTTATTTAAGTTTATTTGTGATTCACCTTTGAATAGTCTCTACAGACAGTCTGATGTTAACGAATTTCTTTTCTGTTGTTTTTTTTTTATTCATCATCCTCAAAAAAAGAGAGACTACGATGAAAACTGAACGAAAATAACTTCTTTTAGTGATATTTTGACTTTGAATCACCTAATATTTTTTGTTGTATCTATTTCATATATATTCGTCTCTCTTTCAATGATAGATTTATTTTTAAATAGATTTTGTTATGTTTATTAATGGACAAATAAATAAATAATAATATGAAAATCTAAGAAGTATATTATTGTTGATATTAATCATATGAATATAAAGAATTGAAAAGATGATGGCAGTATTTAAAAATAAAAAAAAAACACTCATCATATTTCATCTATATGAAGATGTATCTATCTTTATGCTTTTATTTGATGATGGACACAGAGATAGAAGAGTAAAATGTTGCCAGTTAGTAGTAGTGATATTCATTTGGAATATGATTAGGTGTTGAGTACAGTACATTAACTGTATTGAAAGAATATCGGAAATATATATATACATATACGTCTATATAGAATCAAAACATGGATATTAGAATATGTATACGTAAACATAATCTACAGATATACAGTCATCATTATTATTAACAACACACGAATTTTAAGAAAAAGGAATATAATATACCGTAAATTTTGTGTGTCCGACAAGAAAAGATAGAGATGATTTCTGATGATTACACCTGTTTTCAACTTACAAGATTAATTGACATAAGAGAAAAAGAAGTGTTTGTTAAACAAGTAAACTTTCTCACAGTATAAAACTATCGTAACATAATTAATCAATCAATTGTATCGTTATCTAGTGTTATTCTTAATGAGTTTAACAAAATTTATGTTCAATTTCTGAATTGGTCGTTAACTAATAAGTATAAATTAATTTCAGTGAATATCTAGGATAGATGTACAAGGTAAATTTCTTTTTAGAAAAAGAAAAATTAATAATATTCATATCGCATGGTATGTCCTTGTCGTTCTTCTTTTTTTTTTTGTGTTTTTGTTATTACAATGACAGAAACAAAAAGGAAAGAGAAGATTCAAAAAAGTTGCATACTTAGCTTGTTTTTCTTTTTAAATAATAATAATAATAGTAATAATAATAGTAATTAATATTATCTATGTTGCCGTCTTCCGCGTTTCTGTTCGTTTGTTTTAATTACTCATCCTCTTTTCTTTTTTTCCCATTGTTGTTGTTTGTATCGCGTAAAATATACAATATAATCATTAACGATATTATCATATACTACATACAGTCTAGATGTGTCCGATTGTCCAAAATTGTCTGTAACATCTCAACCTTTTTTTATTCGTTTTATGGTTACTATTTACTCTACCTCTTTCAGTTTGTCCTTTTTTTGGTACTAAACACATACACACTTAAGAACGATTGAAGAAGAAAAAAATCCACTCACCATAGCAATTGCCATTTTCATGTATAAAAATTGTACATGTATTAAACAAAAACACACACATATTCATATTGTATATATATACACACACACACACACACACACATACCGCGGTGAATCTTTATACACCACGTCATTTCCTTTTTTTTTCTCGTATATTTTCTTTCTGTTTTTTTCTTCTTTAATGTGGTGGAGATGAGCCAACTAAATATGTTCAAGAGAGAAGAAAAACGAGCTGATAATTGTTGGCAATAAGCCAGTGGAGTAGAGAGAGAAAAAACAAGCGAGATAAAAAATAGTAAATGTAACCAGATATATCTATTCATTAGATGAAAGAGAGATAAATGGATGAAATCAGATTGTAGACACTAAGCGTCTGTACAACTATCGTAAAAGATTTTATGAAAAGGTGTTGAAGGATTAATTCTTATTGTTTTTAGCACACTGTTTTTTCTTCTTTTAAAACATCAAATAGATGTTACGAAACACCTTGCAAAAAAAGAATGATAAAATCTATTCTGAGAGAATCTATCTGTATCGTCTCTTTGTAGATGTGATGATATCTATTATCATCAGTAATTATAAATTTTGAAAAAAATAAAACAAATGTCGTAACAGATTTATTATGGGAATTGATTTTCACATGCGCATATGCAATCATGCAGATGTCTTTTGGTATAAAAAATTTTAAAAAATCAAGAATTTATGGATTCATGATTATGACAACAAATTGTAGAACCAAGAAGGGATCATTAATTTTACATGGCTAGTAAGAAATATTAAAAGTTTCTAAAAGGAAGTAAATCTTTATTGTAATCAACAAAGCGGATATTTCCAGTACGAATAGATATACAAAAAGATATATTTTATACTGTCATTGCATATAGGTAGTGACTGCCATATCCGATTACCTATGACGATCTTCACCTTTTATGATCTCGAAAACTGCTAGAAATTTCTTATATTCAACATTTTTATTCAGCTGTATATATCTATTTTTATCAAATCTCAAAGGAATTGTCTCATTCTAAAGTAATAAAATTCTAAGCCGCTCTGCTGAAAAATGAACCTATTAAACTTTTGGTTTTTGAAGGGAGGAAAGAAAAAAGAGATCAGCTACAAAAGACGAAATCTTTCGACTAAACCGGAAAGAGCCTTGATGATGCCGAATGAGTTCATAAAATTTTTTCGTTAATTAAAAATCGTTTGTTAATACTGTCGCTGCTGACGAGGGAAGGTTCACAAGTGTTACTCTCACTTTTCAATGGGATATATCCTAATTTATAGAGTTCGACGAGCTGATTACGATGGTATAAAGTATTTTCGCTCATGGCCCTTGAAGATCCGGTTTTCTGGGAAACCAGTTTTTCAGAAACTCTAAAAAATCACCAAACCAGTTTCTGAAAAATTGGTTTTCCAGAAAACCGAGTCTTCAAGAGCCATGGGAGAAAACCGTTTATGCCATATGTCCCATTGGAAAGTGAGAGTAACACTTGAGGACCTTCCCTCGTAAGTGTACACATGGTTTCAAGTAGAAGAATAAGACAACTCACAATAACTGTTATTATCATTATTATTTTTGTTCATTAATTAAATGTAACAAAGAACGTAATGAAAAAAATGTATTATAAAACAAATATACCTGTCGATCTACGCACTGAGTAAAATTTACTTTCAGAAAAAAAAGTGAAAATTCTGTTTGTTTGCATGTTGGAAAAATGTAATATCCACCCATGCGTATTAATCTTACATAAAAGGTTCGTGTTTGTTATTTTCTCTTATTCACTTTTTTACTTCCATATTCAAGTATGTCTTCTGGACTTTTTTTCGTGTGTATGTTAGTTAATTGAACGACACTTTAATTTTTTTTTTCGTATGTATTACTATTGCATAATAATTGAGAAAAGACTAATCCATTTTTATCATAATGCAGATGCAAGAAGGACACATTCTTTGTACACTTAACGATTACAAGGATGAATTTAAGACACCCATTTATAAGTCAAACGGGTTGCATTATGTAGGTATCTGAAATACACTCTAGAAAAAAAAACCTTTTGGTTTTGGAGACACGACTTCGATGTTTTTTCTCCAAAATGCTTGAAAATGGTTTTGTAAAAATGAAGGATTTAGGAGAGCTACAAAAACCTTTCTTCAAACCTAAAATGTCGTTTCCTATATATAGACAAATTCCAAAACTTTGATTAATGTTTAAGAAAAACCGTTTTTTTCAAAGTATCCACGACTGACAAGCAATTTGTTATGGTTTTTCAAATGACTAGTAGTAGTACTCGATCTAAAAGGAGCTCTTCAAGAGCCTTAAAACAACGTTTCGCTCACAACTCGCACAATTTGCCTATGGAATAAGCCAAAAAAAGGTTTAATATTTAATACATAACGTCTTAGCTTGGCTTCTTTATTTTTATGGACTGAAGACGATGGTGGATAAAAATTGATCAATTCTTGTATCTAAGTGCGTAACCATTTCTCTATGTAACTATGTATCTCAACTATCGGCTATATTACGAAGAAAGTATCGACTTCTTATTCTCTTGATCGCACATCTTACATTATGTTCATCGATTTTTTTTTTTATATGACCACCCAAGCAGACAAACATTTGGAAAAATGCGTTTAAACGCTCAAAAGGGAACCGCGATTGTGAGTCAGTAACGCTCATTAAAAAAACGCAAAAAACGCGTTTCTTGCGTTTTTTTAATGAGCGTT